>OZ025296.1:4005150-4224150 GCA_964019185.1 Maratus speculifer | reverse complement strand
AAGTACATTTTTATCCATTAGTATGAATTGCTAATAAATAAATTTAACGAAAGTTTAGCGTTTTCTTGCTTAACTAAATTTTCTTATTATATAGTATATACATCAACAGAAAGATTAAATACAGGGCTGTTCAAAAGTATTGAAATACATATTTGGCTATGGACATTAACACGTTATTTTCCTAAATAACGAAGTTTTGTTAAAGATTTCAGGAAGTGTTGGAAAGTGTTTCGTAATCTATCCTTAACGCATAATTTTTCTTTCTTGTTAATTGAGATATGAGTTTTAAAATTGATTTTTGCATATTGCGTTCTGTGTACAAATGCTGTAGATCTTGTACAGGGTAACACAGCAGAAAGTGCACAGATTACAGTACATGAACGGAAGTAGCTTAAAGGTGGTTTTAAAATAAATTGTACATTTTTACACAGAATTGCATTTAATAAGCTAAGATATATATGGAGAAAAATGATATACAGGACCACCGAAAGAATTTGATACATGGCTGCCTATGTAAGATATCCTCTGGAAATGTAAGTTCACTAGATTTAAACGTGTTTTTGTTTTAATTAAATCATAGCTAAATAGTGGCATAACCTTATGCAAAAATAGTAGACAAAATACAGGGCTGTGCAAAAGAATTAAAATTTGCTATCGTCTTTTGGGTATAAAATTCTAAAAGTCAAATTTCAACCTATTAGTCGTTTTAATACTTTACAACATTGTTGAAAATGCTTAAGAATACGGTTTGTTTGTCCGTATTCTAACTTGCGTTAATAGTTGGATTGCTCTGTAATTGATACATGTATTAAGGCAATATTTTAATTCATAACCCAAATTATGACTAATATAATACAATAATTTATAAAAAAGAAACTCTACAATTCATTTTAACAGGAAACTTTTTGAAATTGAATAAAAACAAAAGTGAAATGCATTAAAAAAAATTTAAACCGAAAATTTTAATTAGAGCCACTTTTATGAAAATAACGTGCGTTTAACTTCCAAATCTACCCTTGTATAAATAAACGAAAAACAACATCTGCGTTTCACATCTGCGCTGTTCGGCAATAAATTCACTTGCAGACGATCAAAACAGTTAGGGTAATGTCACACGGACGATTTCCAAAAACAGACAAATCGACGCCCGCTATTGAGAGCATTACTATCTCCTCCTCTTGTCAGACGAGCGACGCGGTACCATTGCGTTCAAACATACGCAAAGACTCACGTCGAAGCCACGCGTTTCCCCCAAGCCGTTGGCCAGCTGCTTGTGTCTGGTGGCTTCTGTTTATTAGATCTTGTTCAGACGAGAGTTGTTTTTAACGCTGATTTTTTATTTTCTTTCCGAGATTCACGAGCTTTTGTTATGATAGCGTAGTCAAGAATCGATGCAGGTTTTGGGGGGAAGGGAAGCATTTTGAGAAAAATAAAAAGTATTTTTGTGAAATTTATTATATTTTGGGGGGATTTATTTTATGTTTGTAAAAAGTAACACTTTGTAACGATATGAAATCTATTTATATTAATTCGAAACAAGCATTTTTTTAATAATAACTTCTTTAAATTCTTCTTCTATTTTTTTTTTTTTTTTTTCTGAGGAATTTGTTTGCTTTTCAAATTACAAATTTTTAAATCTAACAACATTAGAATATTTTATGATTAGTATGTTTTCATGGATCACAATTTTGTGAAAGTACCAGTTTTAAGAAGCTTCATTTATATTTTTGAAGCAAATACATTTAAGTTTGGTAAAAATCGATTTTTCCTTTTCTTTTTTTCCCCTTTCTTTCTTTTTTTACTAGCCGCTCTTGGCGACCAGTTTGGTCTCCCTTAAATGTATATTAGGCATTAAATCATATTGTTTTATACATAATTTATTTTAAATTGCTCAATTTTTTGCCAAATTAGAAGATTCCGCTCTGAGAAATAGATACAGATATCATATGCACTGGTGCGACTGCAACAAAGAAGCAATTATATGCGCCTCAGACGGTAACCCGGCTATTGTTATTTATTTATTTATTAATAAAAATTCTTTACTGCTTGTTTATTTTTATTTTCTATTTTTTAAATGATACAAATTGTTTTATTCTATTATTATTATCTAAACTTTATTTATTATTATTTCCTTTTTAAAATAATAGAAATTAGTTAAAAATATGTATGTAGCTGGTATTTGAAAACGAAATTTTCGTCAAATTGGTGTCAGAAAAATAACGCGCAATGTGCATATGGCGACAAATTTGGAAATATTTCACTTTTCAAAATTGTCAATATATAATTTTTGAACGTTTTTCTTTTTACTCTCGAAAAGTATTGTAGTCGAAATTTTTTTCGACTTCCGGTTTTCGACGGATTTACACGTTTTAGGGATCAAAGATTTCAAAAAACATGTTTTTACAAAATGTCTGTCTGTCCGTGTGTCTGTGTGTCTGTCTGTATGTCGCCATTCTACCATCAAAAAGTTTATGAAGTTATGCATAGAATTGAACCAAATTTTTTGTGAGTGTTTTTGGCTGTGGCAAGCAGGTCCTCCTTCAGTTTTGAATTATTCCGCCGGAAGGAGGCGCTACAATTGCGATGTTTGTGCCATTTTCAATATTGTACCGACCAAAAGTATATGGAGTTATGCATCGAATTGACCCAAATTTTTTGTGTATGTGTATGACTATGGCTAGTTGGTCCTCCCTGAATTTGAAAATAATCTGCCCGAAGGGGGCGCTGCAATCGAGATTTATATGCCATTTTCAATATTGTACCGACCAAAAGTATATGAAGTTATGTATCGAATTGAACCAAATTTTTTGTGTAACTGTATGACTATGGCTAGTTGGTCCTCCCTGAATTTAAAAAATATCCGTCGGGAGGGGGCGCTACAATTGCGATTTTTGTGCCATTTTCAATATTGCACCGACCAAAAGTACATGAAGTTATGCATCGAATTGAAAGAAATTTTTTGTGTAAGTGTATGGCTATGGCTAGTTGGATCGCTCTGAATCTGAAAAAAATCCGCCGGAAGGGGGCGTTGCAATACCGAATTTTATGCCATTTTCAATATTGTGTATGAAGTTAGTTCTAGAACTGAACTAAACATTTTGTATATGATTATATTTTGGTAAGGCAAGTAGGTCCTCCCTGAATTTGAAAAAAAAAAAAAAAATCTGCCTATCATTCTATTGTCCATCGGCTCGTGCAGAGACGGAAATTTGTTTTTACTCCGATTAATTGATTAAAGCAGAAATTTAAGATGAAAATCAAAGTTGGTAGGGTATTGAATTAAAATTATTAAAGCATTAAAATGAGTAACTTTTTTTAATTATTAAAATGCACGTATGAGATAGAAGAAAGTTTTGGGATTGGCACATAAAACTAGTTTTCGTAAATACCATGGAAAGAAATTTCTTTTTAGTTTTTAATATTGTATGTTTATCAGCCTTGATGAACTTTACACTACATTAATAACAATTATATTTATTAAATTTTAAATTCATTTTAAAAATGAAAAATAATAAAAAATGTGAAACTTTTTCGCTAGATTAAAATGCGCTTTAATCTAGCACAGAAGCAGCGCTAATAGAACAGACCAACAGAAACATGGCTAACAGGTTTTGGTTTGTCTTTTGATATCGTTATCATTTTTGACCCAATAAGAAAAAGAATTCTTTTTTTTTATTTGTAACTTGGTCATCACATCAAAATAGTATTTTATCTTTTATTAAACTGTTGTCTATTTTTATGCAATATTAATGTTATTAAAATAATTAAATGATTATAAATTTATATAATTGCAAAATATGGAATACCCCAACGTTTAGCATTACTATTATACTGTCATGTGTGTATGTATATATTGATTCGCTGTTCGACAAACTGTACACGATGTTATGTTTTAAACGATACTTGTGTTTATAAGTAAAAGAAAAACTTCTCCGTCTGTTTTGTTATGTCCGCCTTTCGAAGTTCTGCCTGCCCCGCCTTGTCCGAGAACAATTATAAAAAGACACTATTACTGTTGAAGGTATGTAACAAAAAGCTTTAAAGCTATTTTAAAACACTTTTAAATATTAACTATTTCTTTTAAGTGTTGTTTGATATGCAGTTATTTCATATATAAAGTGACATTTTATAGCTTTCTCTACATCTAAATCAGTAAATTATGCGAAAAATAAATGTAACCATCATTCCAAACAAAAGAAAAACAATCCAAAAAACCAAAGAAATTTTTACACATTATTGAAGATACCATTACTGAGGGAGAGGGTGTTCGGGGAATGATAGTATATAATATCGTAAGAGGGGAGAGGGTCCAAAATTACCAAAAAAACAAAAAAAAAGTGACTAACTTTTATATGGATGTACAGCCCTAAAAGGAGAAAAAAATCTACCTTTTGCTCATGGGACGATAGCATATGCTTCTTGATTAATGTAACGAAAATTTCACACTTTGAAAATTTTTCGGTCCTACATTTCATTTATAGAACTAAGATGCTTGTTTTGCTACCATGTACTGGAGCAACATTTTTTTAATCAATTTAGTTTTTTTTAAAATTTATTTAATAATAATAAGAAATATTATCTAAATGAAAGTTGAACAACAATTATAATCATTTAATAATATTCGCAGTCATCTGTATTTTTCATTTAACATCAGATGTATTAAAGAGTATTTCCTGTAACTTAATTTTGGATCCGGTAAATAATCTGTCAGTTCTCACAGGATGCATCCAGTACCGTCTGTGTATGTATATTTTTTCAATTTTCTTGAATAATTGATAAAAAATTACAGAATATTTTATTTCCTTCAAAAGATCCATCTAATAAACATCGAATCAAAAGATTTCTATTATGCCCAGAGACAATATCGTCTGCTTATTTTGACGGAAAGGTCACGTCCGTGTGAATGAGGCAGCGCAGATGTTTATTTTTCGCTCGAAAGCCAAAGCGTCGAAAAAATCGGTCGTCTGTCATTAGCCTTAGTCTTTGGAATAAAGAACGTTTTGTTTGCTCGTATATATTGTTCTTTCATAAACGTATATAGTTCGCATGAATTTTAAAACTTTTAGGAAAATGTTACAAGAATGCGGCCAAAGGATACTTTACATGACAGTCCGAAAAGGTACAGTGTCAGTAATGTAGTTAAAAAAGAGCTCATTAATGTCATTGTACTGTATTCGGACATAATTCTACGAAAGAATCTACGTATTTCTATTTGAATTATCCCAGTTTAACACAGAGGAAGGTCATAAGAAATAGGTAAGGAAAAAGTATTTTCTCAGCTTTCTCTTTTAGCTAATATTTTTAGTTTTAGTTAATTTCACATAAACATTTTATAAAAGCAATGACTAACATTCATTTAGCTTTTATCAATTCAATAAACTTTACTAAATTTAATTTTTATTTTGTTGAAATAAAAGGCCGCATGCCAACGATTTATTCATTTAAATGGTATTTAAATCAGATTTTTTTTTTCCTTTTTAAAACTATGCGGTTAAAATTATGTTTCTTTAAATTTTAAAAGTTTTGGGTTTTAAAAGTAATTTAACCAATAGTTAACATAATTACTATACATGTATTATCACATCCCAATAGTTTCTACTTTAAACAGAGATTTAACTCATATATGAATTATATCTCATTATAAAATGTATGAATATGAAATATATGATATGTACAACATGCATATGAGGTATATATAGGCTAGATGGGAAGGTAATGGACAAGCTTCAATATTTTTGGTTAATAAAAAATACTTATTAACAATTTAATTTATGTATATGTATTTCATTAACTCCTCTCTACATGATTTAAAATCTAAATTATTTTTTATGCTCCTAATCAAGACACAGAAAATAATATTTCAAAGTTCCATCGATTTTCAGGAAAATTTGAATGAATTTGCCAAGAGTTGTCTTCATTTAAAAAACTAATACTGTCATTTTTCTTTCCTTGCAAAATTTGCATGTGTTCATGTTTCGTAAGAAAGAAAATTTTGAATTTTATGTACTTATGACTATTTGCAAAATTTCATTTATTTTTAAGAATTTAAGAAGCGTGTGTTACTGAGGTCGGGGGGCGCTCAATTAAATCTAATAATTCCCATTTAAATAAAAACAATTAAGTTACAGAAATTGTTAAAATTCAATTGTATTCTGAAAAATTAACTGCATCTATTGTGCCACATCTGTCACCAGAGACTGAGTGGCGCTCAACGTGTTATTTGTTAAAAATAGAGGGAAGTAAACGAATTTGTGCTAAAATAAATTTTTTTTCATATTTTCTTTTATCCATCTAAACCTTCCAATATATAAATAATTTGATAACTGTAATTCCCTGACATTTAGAATTTTAAACAATGTATCTAAAATAATTAAAATTTTGATATTGTGATAGTTACAATGATTTATTTAAACAGTGAACAATTCTCAAAATATTTCATTAATTATTGCTATGCTAATTTGTTAAATTTATTTGAAGCAAATATATTTTTTAATAGCATGCCTTCATTAAATTCTGGCTCTAATTATAAAATCTATTATTTTTGTGAGGTTCCATTACTGGATTCACATTCCTTATTCTTTTTTTATTGTGTCTTATAAAAAATAACCTGTATTTTTAATACACTGCTAAAAATAAGTTTTTCACCTCATTTTATTCTAAAAATTGCATAGTAATAATTCTAATCCCTTGTACTATTTATGATAGTATCAGTGTTATAGTGGCTTTGGCAACAGAATCCAGCCAAAAATTACATTTTTGAAAAAAAAAAAAAAAAAAAAAAAAAAAAAACGAACATAAAAATTTCACATTATAGGCAAAATAGAGTACAGAATTCAGTTCTGTAAGATATAAACAATTAATGACCGTTTTTAAAAATCATGTATCAAGAGTTATTATTGATTTAAATGTATAATTTCATAAATAAGAATGTAATATCTACAACCTATTATTAAAGTTATTTTTTTAATAATCAAAAAATATTTTTTAAGTTTTCTTTTACTGTTTGCAAACCCTTATGTAAAATGAATTAATCCTTTCTGTCATCACGTTGTATATATGCAAACAGAAGGAGATAATATATTATAATTTCAGAAAGAAAACAGATTAAGAAAAATAAAGAAAATAGATTATAATAACAGAAAGATAATAGATTACAATTTGAGACGACCCTGTTTCTTGATTGAGCGTAAATAATTCTTGTTTTAAGATTACAAATCTGTTAGAAAGAAACAAGTTGAAAATGCGCGTTAAACAAAGCAAATCAGGTGCATTTCGTACTATAAAGAAGTTAAAAAAATATTCAGATCTTAGTGTAATAGTAGACAGTACTTCGGATACTGTTTAAGTATCCGAAATGTTTTCTTTGTCTTTGTAAACACTATATATCTGTTTTCTATTATAAAATAAGTAATCTTTAACGAATCTCAGCAACATAAGCATCAATTTCATAAAATGTGAAATATTTTAATATAATTAAAACGCGTCCCAAAACAATGTTTCCTTCTTTACCATAATGTAATGGAATATTTTAGTATGGCCCTGTAAATTAATTAAAACGATTCTCTGCACTACAGATTATACAGAATTTATATTGTAGTATATACTTCATAGATGCATGTCAATTTTATTATGTTCGAAAACGTGTAACATTATTAAAAAGCACTTGAAACTATTTTTATACATTGGCCGTTATGCAAGGGAAAGCTTTTCACTGTCTCTATAATTGAATTATTCATCTCATTTTCATAAAAATTGAAATGACTTGATAAAATTATGCAAGAGTTATGTATTTTAAATTTCAAACAATTCGGATAAGTAGTTTTTGCGTTGTTATATGCGAACGGACAGATGGACAGACGGACGGATTGAATGACAACTATAGTTATTACGTATTTACATAATTACGATCGCGTACTTAGAAACAAGTCAAGCATATACGAATTTGTACTTCATGTAATTTTGTTTTGCTATTTTAAAAACTTTTTCGCAGTTTACACATCAAAGAATAAGGTAAATCTTTGTACCCAAAAACCTGTCTATTTTAAATATTACACAAAAATGTGTTTTCCATGTTATGTAGACATATGTGTAAAAACAGAATATTACACAAAAATCTGTGCATTCTGTACATAACACAAAAACATGTGTATTTTGCATATTACACAACATTGTAGGTATTTTCCTTTTGCACAAAAATATATGTAAAAAAAGAGTATTACACATATGTATGTGTAAAAATAGTGCTCAGAAATATGTGTATTTCAGTGCAATTCACACATTAAAGTGTGTATTTCAAGAGTTATCAGATAACTTTTACACATTTGGACTTATCATCAAATTACACATTAAAATGTGTATTCTGAAATTTACACATTTGACGCAATTTACACACAAATTTACACATATAGACATGTCGTTTTTGTATCATCGATTTACACATTTTTGTGTGTAAATTTACGCATTTTTTTTTTTAGAGTGTATACTAATAAAATCCGTGCGCCCCTCTGTCTGCTTGAAGCCGATTAAACTTCGCAACGCGGGCGAGTTGGAAGTCGCGAGAGGTGTCTTTCGATTGGAAAAATTCCGGTGAAGTCATTTCGGGCATTTTCGAGACCGTGGGACCAAAATTAAAAAAGTTATGAATTAAAAACCCCTTGGGAATCGGAGCGAAAAATGTCTCAAATCCCAAACGGCGCTCAAACGGAGCTCTGAGGCAGAACACTGCGCCACCTTGCGGTGAAGAACCTGAACTTTTCCCCTTTGGCTAAAAGAAGAAGCAGTCGAAAACCTCTTTTTCTCCCTTTTTTGCGCGTTTTTTCTTAAACCATCATGCAGACAGTTTTTAAAGTAGAAAAAAACTGATTACATATTCAGAATCTGCGTAAAAATCTGCTTCTGATGAACTAAAAAATACGAAAAAATCTCTTATGGGCGCTTAGTGCCCACCGTGCAAAACCAAATATTTTTAACGGGACTATGGGCGCGAAGCGACCATAGCTCCGATCCACAATCTTTTTTTTTTTTCAAATGCACGTGGCCCACCATGCGAAATCACATATTTTTAACGGGACCATGGCTCTTTAATTTACTTTTTTTTTGTGCTTGAGGATTCGAACACCAAGACTTTCTTATTAAATGAATTTTTTTGCTTATTATATACTGCTTAATACCGAGGTTCGTTTGGAAAAAGTGGCCCAGCTAGCGGGCGTAGCTCGCTAGTCTATACTAATAAAATCCGTGCGCCTCTGTCTGTCTGTCTGCTTGAAGCCGATTACAGTTCGCAACGCTGGCGAGTTGGAAGTCGCGAGAGGTGTCTTTCGATAGGAAAAATTCCGGGGAAGTCATTTCGGGCATTTTCGAGACCGTGGGACCAAAATTAAAAAAGTTATGAATTAAAAACCTCTTGGGAATCGGAACGAAAAGTGTGTCAATTCCCGAACGGAGCTTCGAAGCAGAACACTGCGCCACCTTGCGGTGAAGGTAATGAATTTTTCCCCTTTGGCTAAAAGAAGAAACAGCCGAAAACCTCCTTTTTCTACCGGCGCTAATTGCGTTTTTTTCCGCATCAATTTTTTTGACTTGCCGTAGAATATTTACCGTAGTTTTCGCTAAAATATTGAACTTAGAAATAAAACAGGACTATCGAAACTTTTTTTTGCGCGTTTTTTCTTAAACCATCATGCAGACAGTTTTTAAAGTAGAAAAAAACTGATTACATATTCAGAATCTGCGTAAAAATCTGCTTCTGATGAACTGAAAAATACGAAAAAAGTCTTATGCGCGCTTAGCGCCCACCGTGCAAAACCAAATATTTTTAAAGGAACTATGGGCGCGAAGCGACCATAGCTCCGATCCACAATCTTTTTTTTTCAAGTGCACGTGGCCCACCGTGCGAAATCACATATTTTTAATGGGACCATGGCTCTTTAATTTACTTTTTTTTTGTGCCTGAGGATTCGAACACAAAGACTTGCTTATTAAATGAATTTTTTTGCTTAGTATATACTGCTTAATACCGAGGTTCGTTTGGAAAAAGTGGCTCAGCTAGCGGGCGTAGCTCGCTAGTAATGTACTAAATTTTGACATCAATGATTCAGATTTTTTGTGTATTTTCATAAAACGTTTAGCGAAATGTTTAGCAAGTTTTGTATCGATATATTTTAACTAATGAAAGAGTTCAGATTTCAGTGTTTTGTCCCATTATGGTAAATTATGTCCGCAGGACACACTTGCAGTAATACAATTAACTTTCTTGATCTTAATATTACGCTTTCTGATAATAAAATTCTATTTGATATTTATGACAAACGTAATGACTTTCCTTTTAAAGTAAACCTCTTTACTCATTATAATTCTTGCCTACATAAATCTGTCTATGTCAATATATTACTTAATTTTGCCCATAGAATTAAAAATATTTGTTCACATAATTTTAAAATGCATAATTTAAAAATTGTACAAGAAACTGCTATAAGATATGGTTATCCTTTACATTTGGTTAAAAAAATATTATCTGTATAAACATTTATTTAGTATTAACTGTCTATTTTCTCTTCAACCAATATTACCATATGATGTTATTGATAAAAACTCCTATAGTCTTTTAATATATAATAAGTTATTACATGATCTTAAAAATAATTAACACATTGCGTAAAAAAATGTTTAAAAAAATTATAAAACATAAAAATAATACAAAAAAAATAAAACATACAAAAAAATAAAAAATATGAATAATAGGATGGTTGGGTGGGTTAGATGTTAGATTATGGGGGAGGGCGGTGTTGTCTGGATAATACGCAATGGTTAATTATTATATATTTAATAATAATAATAATAATAAAAAACTTTACACATAGTATTAAAGTTTATGTTTACCTAAAAACTAATATGCATAACTTAAAAATGATCAAGTTATTGAGATAAGCTATGGTTGTCTATTGTATTTGTCTTAAAAAATTATTTGTAAAATATTAGAATAGAAATTATTCTTGGAAATTCTTAGCTAATAAATAATTTATTTTTTTCCTATAATAGAGGGCAGCACCATAAGCATATAATTTAATTAATATATTAATCCTTTAGATGGCAGCACTAAAATAATTTTCCGCTAGAAGTTGTAGTAATATATTCTAATTAATTAATTTAGTAATATTAATAATTGATTTAAAATAAAAATATAATATTTCTAATAGTAGCATCTATTTTTTTCTAAATATATTATGAATTATATAGTATAATATATGTTTTACTAATTTTTATAATTATTGTTACAACTTTATTTTATTATCTATGTGATTTATACTATGACCATAACCGTGACTGTTAGTAAGTCACATGTAGTTTGTATCTGATTGCACTACAAATTTAGTTGTTGCGACGCGACCGTGCGGTGTAGTGGTTTCGCACGGTGATCGTGTATCTCCCCTGGTAAGTCATAAAACTTATAATATTCATTTAATTCAATTGCATTTACTGCCCTAATTAAACAATACGGTAATAATTAAAGTGAAATACACAATTAACGCAAAAACTAATTCAGTCAGCTAAAAATTTGAATTTACATGAAAATGTCTCTCCCCTGCCGTATTTCCCCTGGCAAGATAACTGCCATGGGAGCGAGTCACTGACCAGAAAAAGTTATAAAATATGTATAAAGTGACTTGCCCTTATATGAAAAAGTAAATAAACGGGACAAAAATCATAATTTAAAAGTTTTTGATCAAACTCTTGATTGACTCAAACTTTTCTTTTTGGCCGAATTCTCTATGTTTTTGAACCTCTTATCGTAGAATCACCCTTTATATAATCTGCGTTTAAGAAAACAGGTGTAAAGTATATTTGAAATAATACTTGTGTTTACCAATAAAGAAAATAAAATGTTATAGAGGAATGATAACGTATGATATCGTAAGGGGTAGCGGAGGTCCAGAAATTGCCAAAAAAGTTGATAACGTTCATTACATTTGTATAGCCTTTTGTATGTTAGTGTTCTCTCTTCTGTTCAATGCATAGATTTTTGATTGGAGATACTGGCGTCAGCTATGTAACAAATTTTAACTGGTAAAAATGGAGCATCAGCCATTTGTGAAGTTGTTGGCATTCCATGCCGTAGGTTTAACACTGGTTTTCCCACTTAAAGAGTAAAGCTTACTTTAAGCGGCCAAAGCAATAATTTTGTTCAGCACTTCTACTAATGATCATTTCTGGTGGAAACTATTATGTATTGAACAAAAGTGTTTTTTTTTTCACACCATAGATTTCTGAGCGAAATAAATACCTTTTATCTATCTTTTACCTATCTAGTACTCTGGAATTATCATGATAGTGAAAAAGGGGGAGAGTTGATGAAGATAGACTAAATTTGGCCATAGATGTCCAAATTTTCTAATTCTTTCGAAGGTTGAAGTGAGAGCCTTTCCCTGCACTCCCTGCGTACACTCATGCCTATTCAAATACTGCATAAATTATTGTAATGATTGTAAGATTTGTACATTTCATTTCCGAACATAAAATTGAATTTTTGAAATAAGAGCACTTATTAGCATTACACATAACCGTAGACGTTACAGAAACTAAAGAGGCAAAAGAACAACAAAAAAAAAAAAAAAAAAAAAAAAAAAAAACAATTTAGACATAAATAAATTAGAAACTACAATGATGGCTGTTAATATGAATGGAAAAATATAGATCCTATCAAAAACATGAATGTGAAAGAATGCCAAGTTTGTAAAAGGTTTCGCTAATGAAAGAAGTGAGATCTAACTGCAAACCAAGTTCTTTCGAAGCTCCTTAAATCATAGCTCCTGTCATGCATAATATTCTTCAATTGCTTAAAATGAGTTGGTATGTTACTTGTTATTCAATAGAGCGACTTACAAGTTTTCTGTTATTCAAATTTCTGTATTTAATTGATCAGAACTTAAAGTTGATCACTTAATTAATTTATCGATACCTTAACTTCAATGTAGTTATTCCAACATTTGAATGACTAGATCTTTCCCAATCAGATTCTAGATTAAATTTTACTCAAACATTAAAGTTAGGTACTCAAACATTAAGTACTTACTCAAACATTAAAGTTAGGGGCTGAAAACTTGCCAAGTCGCTCTATTGAATAACAAGTAACATACCAACTCATTTTAAGCAAGTGAAGAATATTATGCATGACAGGAGCTATGATTTAAGGAGCTTCGAAAGAACTTGGTTTGCAGTTAGATCTCACTTCTTTCATTAGCGAAACCTTTTACAAACTTGGCATTCTTTCACATTCATGTTTTTGATAGGATATCATTATTTTTTGTCAAATCACTTCTTTTATTAGCGAAATCTTTAACGAACTTGGCATTTTTTCACATTCATGTTTTTGATAGGATATCATTATTTTTTGTCAAATAAGTCGGTATTTGTTTCCTTTTTGAAATAAATTGGCTTAATATTAAATTAGTTTTATTTAATATTAATTAATCTTACAGCTTTTTCCTGCGTTTATTCACTGTTTCTTTGAATCAAATTTAAAACTTTTAACATTAGGATTGCTTATGTTCCATTAAATTCCACTAATAAGGATGTTTTTTTTATGTGATTGGGTACTACTTGATTATCTCGACGACCAAAAAAGTTTGTCTCCAACTTGGCGATATATCGCCAAATTGACGACAAAAATTACCCGCCAAAAGTGATACTAACTTGGCGCTATTTCTGGTATTTCGCCAAGTTCCCATAGACTCCCATTGTAATCTGGCAATTTATCCAATACTGTTGTTAGAGCAAGGACTGCCACCATCATTTTGACTTTTTTTTTCTTTTTTTTTTTTTTTTTTTTTTTTTTAATCGGTTCGCTAACTTTCCAATATTGCTGATATTGCTATTTAGAACGTTTATAGAACGCTTTTCGCGCATTTTTACCCCTTTTAAATTTTGTATTTGTTAACAAATGTTCTTAGTGATCATTTATATCTTATAAGTAATGAACATGCCAAATTTGATGTTTCTAAGCCCTTAACATACAGACATCGCATTTTTAGAATTTTTTTTGCTCTTTTAATTCTTTTGGATTAGTGGCATTGACATTAAGATTTAGCCTATATTGGAGCAAGGAATGTCACCATCATTTTAAGATCATTACTAATAAGATCAGATGGTTGTTTGCTGAGATTGCTTAAAAATCCCAATTCAGAACAGTTTTAGAATGCTTTTCGTGCATTTTCACCCTTTTTGAATTCTTTATTTTTTAGCAAATTCCCTTAGAGATCATTTTTATCTTATAAATAAGTAACATGCCGAATTTTGTGCTTCTATGCTTATTAGTAAAACAAAAATCTCATTTTTAGAATGTTTTTTGCTTCTTCACTCTCTTATGGTTAATGGTATATACATAAAATATAGCATATACTTGAACCGGGGTGAATACCATCATTTTGGTACTATTAATTTTGGAATCGGTTCATAGTTTCAGAAATTAGCTCCGATACTCGCCAAAAAAGACGCCAACTTGGCGCTATTTCTGATATTTCGCGAAATTCCCGTGAACTCTAAAATGCCAAACTTTATAATTCTAGTCCCTTAACATACAGACATCGCATCTTTAGAACGTTTTTGTTCTTTTACCCCCTTTGGGTTAGTGGCATCGACATAAGATATAGCCTATGTTGGAGCAAGAACTATCATCCTCATTTTGATATCATTACTTTTAAAATCGGTTTGTTGTTTGCTGAGATTGTTTTAAAATCGCTATTCAGAACGTTTTCAGAATGCTCTTCGCGAATTTCCACCCCTTTTAAATTTGGTATTTTTTAGCAAATGTCATTAGTGATCATTCATATCTTATAAATAATTAACATGACAAATTTTTTGCTTCTAGGCTCTTCACTAAAACAAAAATCCCATTTTTAGAGTGTTTTTTGCTTCTGAACCCTCTTTTGGTTAGTGGCACAGACATAAGATATAGTCTGCGTTTGAACCGGGGCGAATACCATCATTTTGGTTCCATTACTTTTGAAATCGGTTCGGTAGTTTCAGAGATTAGTCCCGATACTCGCCAAAAGTGACGCCAACTTGGCACTATTTCTGGTATTTTGTGAAATTCTCATAAACCGCCATTGTAATCCAATAATTCATCTTCTAACAACCATTAATGTATAATTAATGGTGATTTCTCATTTTTTCCTATTTATAGATCCAATAACCTACCTCCACACCAAATTTCAATTTCCTAAGTCACCTGGAAGTAGTCAAACATTTCTATGAGTGAGTGAGTGAGTCAGTGGGAAAAACAGTGGTTTTCAGACGTCAATTTCTCGTGAACGGTAAAAGATTTTTTTTAAAATTTATAGGATTAGAAAATTAGAAGATGGTCTTACACGACACAAAAAATTGCAATTGTGTAGGTCAAATAGAATTTAAGTTATTGAGGGGTCAAAAGTGGCCCGAAATGGTTCGGGTAATATAACCCACGGCCGGTGTGTCGACTTTTACTTTTTGAACTTGGCTGACACACTGCCGTGTGTCTAGATTTATGTAAAAGGTGTTTTAAAATCCCGTGCACTTTATGTCCTACTAACCAACCACCTTGGATCACCTTAGGCCAATTACAATAACCTTAAATATTCTAAAGTTCAAATATTGAATGTTATTTTTTTCCAAACGAATGTAGAGATGGGGTGTGGGGAGGGCAATGTCTTCAGCAGCATGTTGATTTAACTTTATAATTTTGAATAAAAATATTTTCGAACGAACATTATATTGTTAACAGTGTATAATCTTGAATTTGTATGATTTTTCTTTTTTAAATGAAAATCCATCCAATCGAAGCTCGAGTTGATTTCTCACTGCCTTCAGTAGAGTATACCGGCGGTGTTATTCATGTTCCGGTCTGATTTTTCAAGCTAACCGTTAATTTTTATTTATTTTCTGACATTTAAATATAAAACTTTCAATTTTGATCCCCCCCCCCGCAAAAAAAAAAAAAAAAAAAAAAAAAAAAAAAAAAATCTTGATAAAATAAATAATGGAAATATGCACAACCCCTCATGCATATTTTTTTATTTATAAACGCGAAATGATATTCAAATCACATATTTCTTAATTGGGAAACGATATATTGAGATAATTTGCACCGAGTGAAAAAATATATTTGGCGAATCCATGAAATGACTTCAAAAAATTTTTTGAACAGTAAATATTAATATTTTCACACCAGATATATTATTAGAACCTGAAAAATACCGTGAATGTATCAACAGTTTTTATTTTTGTTGCTGTTGATGTTTTTTTTTTTTTTTTTTTTTTTTTTTCCTTTTGAATCTTTAGAGAAATGGAAAACTTGAAAACTGATGCGAATCGCTGCCAAATAAAAAGATTTTTTGAAATAGTAATTAAAAATGCCATTGAAAAATACCATTTCTTTCTTTCTTTATTATTATTTATTTATTTATTTGTAATTCTACTGGGATCTCACTATATCCCAATTTGAAAATGCAGAAGAAATCAAACGTTAACGCTTTTCGTCACTAGGAAGGACTGCTTGGGGAAGCATACAAGCATAATCTCGTTGAGGAATAAAAGTTCGCCATTTTGCGATTATCATTAAGGGTTTTTAATTAATATTTCGGGTAATTAACAAAAAATAAAAAAATTGAGTGTCAGGTGCACGGTGCATCTACCATCATCAATCCTTATCCAAATTTTCAGATCTTTACGTGCAATAGATTTTCGTAGCCATCGCCAACATTTCTTTCTTTTAGATGCAATCTATTGTTATTGCATTAAATTATTTTCTCCGGGATAATAAAATTTTACTGTAACGCAGGATTCTGATAGAGAGTGCTTTCATTTACACAGGTTTTGCTGTGTTACAAATTTTATTTACATAGCTGCCATCCTTCTTTATTTTCAGGTAATTTAAGCATGTTTGGAAACAAAAATTTATTTAATGAAATAAAGTACGAATTGTAAAGAAACAAGACATATTTTATGAAATAAATTTTCTGGATCAAAAAACTCCAAAAGAAACTATGCATTTTTAAATATTCATAGTTTTTTTTTTTTTTTTGGGGGGGGGGGGAATAAAGTTTTATTTTTACAGGCGATTGGATGGGGGGGAATAGGTCGCCAAATGCAGTTCTGCACACAGGCGCCGAATACTGCTGGCACGCCCCTGGACGTAGCTTTAGGGGGGGGGAAGGCCTCCCCCCCCAATATGTTCATGCAATAGGGCGCCGCTAGGCGCCCGTAAAAAAAGGCTTTGTTAGTGGTTAAAAGTAATTATAAAATAACATAATATACCAATGTTATATCATATTGTAATCTCCAAGTTGTGATAAAAGTAAAGAAAGTAATATTTAAGAAAAAAATACTTAAATTAATAGAAAATTGTACACGTGTCATGTCTGTCACAAAACATTGTCATGTCTGTCACGCTGATAAATATTTTTTAATATTTTTCTATTTACAAATTTTTCAATATTTTTCTTTCTGTTTCACATATCCAAGTCTTATTTTGTTTCCTAAAAAATTCTGGACTTGGTATGCATGCCAATTAAGAGCAAATGATAATAATATGTGTCTACAACCCTTGGCAAAAAGTTTCCGATCACTGTTATCAAGTTTATGAGTTTTGTATTTCGAAGCATATACTTCGCGATTCAAGAGCATAGGAATGTTTTGCAATATGCCAAATAAAAGAAAGAATGTTAAAATATAAATAAAAAGTGAATTCAATATTGCAATCATATAATTTATAATTATAATGCAGTAAAAAATGTTTCCTCGTGAGAAAAAAAATATCCGATCAAGATGGAAGTTGGAAAATAGTAATCGATCACTGAGGAAAAAAGTTTGAAATTTGCATATTGAAGATAGATTAGAGTGCCTGCGCATGCGTATGATATATGAATCCTATTTACAAGAAGAAATCTTCCAGTTGCGAGATCAAAAGCAGCTCTGAAGTGCTGGAAAATGACTCGTGTGAAAAACCTGTCTCGCGATTTAAAAATTCGCATGATTTAATTATTAGAAGTAAATTCACAATGGAAAGTGGCTGATTTATGAAATTGTGCTCAAAGTACAGTATGCAATATTTGGAAAAAATTTCAGTTGACTAATAGCGTGGAAAATTTACCTCGAAGTGGACGACCACGAATGTCAATACCTAGGAAGGAAAAGAAAACTTGCGAAAATATCGAAAAGAAAGCGGCGAACAACCTCAAAACAACTTGATTCCGAATGGTCTAAGTATAACGTAAAGGCATGTGGCCGTAGTACGTAATCATCTAAATGTAGCAAGATTTAAATCTTGTAAAATTAAAACAAAATCTTACATGATAAAGAAGCATAGAAAAGAGCGCCTGCAATGATGTAAAAAACATGTGCACTAGCCATTTGATACATGAAATAAAGTTATTTTTAGCAATGAATTTCGCATATCTATCGGTAAATGTGATGACTGTGGAACATTTGTTTGGAGGGGAGTTGGTGAAAAGTTCAATGATAAGTGTATCAATACGAAGACTAAATTTTCACCTGCATTTACAGTTTGGAGTTGTATTACATCACAAGGCGTCGGCAAGTTGTGTATTGTGTTACGTACAGTAAACTTTGAAATTTACATTGACATTTTAGTGGATTTTTTGATTCCCAACATCGATCAATAGTTCGGAAATCAAAATGACTTCTTATTTCAAGATGACAATTAGCTCCCCAACGCACCAAATCAATGAAGAAATTGCTACAAAATGTAGGTAATATACCAATTCAAAGCATGACGTGACCGCCCAATAGTCCGGATCTTAATCCCATCGAAAATATGTGATATATATTAAAAAGAAAAATCGATTTTCGATGAATTACAAATGCCATAGAACTTACGTAAAGCTATAAGGGAATGCTGGGGTGAAGTTGCTACCAATGAGTGTAAAAATCTTAATGAGTCCAGTCCACTAACAATTTCGACAGTCATCCGAAATAAAGGTGGATTTACGAAATATATAATTACAGTGATCGGTTATTTTTTTCCAAATCAAAGCATGATCGGATAATTTTTTCTTTGGTGCCTAAATTTCAATCACAAGTTTTCTGTTTATAAATTGATGAATGGTGATTTTTCTTTATTGCAAATTGTTGTTCATTATATGTAACACAAATGTATTATCGCTAATAGTCGTTTCATTTTTATGCAGTGAGAATAAATAATATTTTCTTACAAAAGATGGTAGTGTTGATGTAATGATCGGAAACTTTTTGCCAAGGGTTGTAGTCAAAATCTATGTCTAAATTTTGTCATGTCTGTCACGGCAGGTTTTAACCCTCAATTAAATTAAGTTTTTCCTTGAATTAAAATTTTAGTGTTTTTTATAGCATAAGGCCTATATTTACATCACCCCATGCAATTTTTAACTATCAATTAACATTTAGTACTTAAAGACGAACAAAAAAGTTCTCTCAGTCATGTCTATCACAAAATGGAATTCACCTAATATTATTATATATTCATTTTAAATTGTATTTTTTTCTTACTTTTGTTATATTAAATTTAATTGCAAAAACATTTCTTAAAAATCTATATTTTGATGGAATAAGAAATGAGTATGACATAAATGCTTAATCCAAATTACACATTCAGTGATTTGTTGTATGTTTTATTTATTTAAATCATAAATAAACAATTTATAATTGCATTATGCTGCCCTTTAATTGTTTAAATGGGTAATACATGAAATGTCTATTAGGTTAAGAATAAAAGAATGATTGAAAAGAAATGTGAGCAAGTAATGCAATATCCTTTAGACATGGGGTTCCAAGTGGGTACAATAAAATTAGAAGAAGGGTCAAGAAAGTGATGTTTTGATAGCATTTTTTTCTTAAGCCGGATAAATTTAAAAAACAAAATTTTATAGCATTTATCTTTTTTTGCTATACATATATATAGAAATCCTTCCAATAATTTCCGAGAAAAAAATACATCTTTATCAGGCCATAGAGCCTTAAAACTGCATTTGAAAGTAGCAAAATATTTTATTTCTTTACATGTGGGGAACTAAGATAATAAATGGAAAAATATGTCATTTCATTTTACAGAAACTGGAATATTCAGTATATTTGGTATATATACCACCGTTACATCCTTGAAAAGAGTCGAATGTTCATCGAGAGGTTTAACATTGTTTTTTTACATTGATAGAAGTGATAGTACTCTCTTGATAATGAAGTGGGCCCGATATCGGAGGATCTCACCACAAACAAGTTAGAAATTGCACGTGAAGCGTAGCAAATGAGGTGCGTTCGTACGATAATGAAGTTTTAAAAATATCACTCTCATATGTCAATCTCATAAAATCGTAAATAGTTAATTACAATTAAAATGCGCACCAAACAATGTTCTCTCTATACTCATTATATAATGGAATAATTTTGTTTGTCCTTGTAAATCAATAACAAATGTTCTTTGCACAACATATTATGCAAAATCTATATTATAATATGTACTTTATGATGCATATCAATATTATTATGTTCGAATGAGTGTAATGTTATTAAAATGCATTTGAAACTTTTTTTTTTCCATTGACTGTAATGTAACGGAGTACTTTTGATTGTCACTGTATTTGATCTATGCATCCTATTTTCAGAAAATTTGAATTAACTTGACAAAATTATGTAATAAGTATGTAATTTAAATTTAAAACGATTAAAATGAATTTAAAATATTTTTCCCCATTGACCGTAATGTAACGGAATACTTTTGATCGTCCCTGTAATTAATCTATCCATCCGATTCTTATGAAATTTGAAATTACTCGACAAAACTATGTAATAATTATATATTTTAAATTTCCAAAGATTCGGTTGGGTAGTTTTTGCGTTGTTACATGCGGACAGACGGACTGAACGACAATTATAGGTGCTACGTATTTACATAATTACGAACGCACCTAAAAATTGAAGGCTAAATTCATTATATTGACCAGCAAGTTTTGGGCGGGAGCTGCGGGTTTGAAACCCCTATAACTCTATTGTAATTAACTTTGAGTTCTATATTTTTATTTCTCTTCCAAATACAATTGTTCTTATCATGTCAGGAAAATGCATTTAAGGATCCAGTATTCGATTTCTCTATAAACATTCCACATTGCCTTTTTAGCTTTGAAAAAACAAGAGCTGGGAGATATATTTTATCAGCACAGTTGCAAGCACTCTTAAAATCGAAATCCAACCATGGCTGCATCACTTACATCACCTAAATAGATGTCATTACCATGAATAAGTAACTAAAGATAAAAAGTAGCATCACTAACCTTCCTTCCTTCCCCTCAGGGGTGCACAGACAGGGGTTTGGTGACGCAAAATGCGTCATACAATTTAATTTGGGGAGGGGGGAATTTGAGAAAAAGTACATTTTTTTTGGGGGGGGGGGATTTTTAAATTCTTAATATATCCTTTTTTTTTTTTCCTGTCAAAAAAAAAAAAAAAAAAAAAAAAAAAAAAAAAAAAAAAAAAAATCTTGCTTTTTTTAATAGCACTTTTAAATTTTTTCAACATTTAATTTCCAGAAATGTTCCTGTGTTTTCTTTTTTAAATTCTAGATAAGGGCAATAAGAACTCATTCCACTATGCTCAACTCGCTATCTTTTGAATGTGCAGTAGATTCTAAATAGAATATATTTTACAATTGATATTCTGTTTAGGGGGGGGGGGGGTCAATGTTAAAGTATGAAGTTTGATTAGGGGGGGATTCGCGTCATTGGGTTTGGGGGGGGTTGGTCACCACTGCTCCCCCTAAAAAGTTTACAAATAATTCAAGGGCGGCAAAATATTAAAAGGCGCCAAATTTTGGTCTCCCCCCAATAAAAATTTCAAGCTACGCCCCTGTCTGAACTATTTGATTATCCGGTTGACCAAGAAACTATCTGGGTCAAACCATAAGATTAAACTACAATAATGGCGGATCGTAAATTCCATATTCACTTGACATTAAACATGTTTCATATGTTTGTTACGTCATCAAGTGGTTTTTACTTCTTATTTTTATATGTATTTGTATTAATGTTTTTCTAAATTATCTCTTCTTTCATTATTTAACATAAAAATTACATCTATTTGCATAATTTGGCTTGTTTCACGATTGATATAATTTGGCGAAATTGGTCGACAGGATAATCACGACAGGGGCGTAGCTACCGTGGAGCAGTTGGAGCAAACTGCTCCAGGCGCACGAATCCTAAGGGCGCATAATTAGAAAGAGCAAAATAAAGATTTGTAAAAATTATTGCATATTTTTCATAATCAATCAAATAGTAAAAATAAATCTCGTTACAAACAACATATTCGTATGATAATTTATATGTTGTGTTTAATTTCAACAATTTCGATAAACATGTTTTTATACATAGTTAAAAGAAACTGCTTGCATTCGGGAAATTTTAATTCATATCATATTGCAGCTCAATTTACTTTTCCGATCCCGTATCAGTATGCCTGATATAATTTTCTGCAACTTTTCCGGAGACGACAGTCGAAGATTTTCTAGTTTTAAAGTAATCAAAATTTGTTTACAGCTCTATTTACCACTATTTCCAAACAATAATAACCAAACTAGGCGCATTTTTTCAGAAAATGTTTTAGAAATTCGCCATGATGATTACTGTGCGGAAATAAAGGTAGCCAAGAAAGGCAGCGCTGAGAAACCTACATTTACGATGAAGCAGAAATGCCTTTAGCTATTTAGTTATTTTACGATTTGAAAAAAGAAGAAGGAAGAAAGAAGAAACAAAAATATTGAATAAATTATTGGTAGTTTTACAAACAAAAATTTTGAAGAGTTTTTTTGGAAATTAAACATGCATCTATATAGATTACAAAACAATAATAATAAAAAAAAGCCTGATGATGTTTCACTTCAGTCAACAGCGACAAAATTTTGAGGTGGGGGTTAGGGGGAAGCGGCAAATTAAATCTTGTGCAAATTGTTTTTGATATATTTTAAAAATATGACAAATCTCAAATGCAGAATTAAAGATCATTTCCTTTAAAAAAAAGTTAAGTATCGAATTTAGTGTTCCTTAGTACCTGATGCAAATTTACACCACATTTTTTAAAAAGTATTTTTCCGCATTAAACCTTATTTAATCACATATTTTCGAAAACAA
The DNA here is from genome assembly GCA_964019185.1 of Maratus speculifer. Taxonomy (NCBI): domain Eukaryota; kingdom Metazoa; phylum Arthropoda; class Arachnida; order Araneae; family Salticidae; genus Maratus; species Maratus speculifer. Next base: position 4,201,006 of record OZ025296.1, on the reverse strand, counting down.
TTTACTTAGGCGATATTCGGGCTTTACTTTATCTTCCTCCCACTCCAACACCATCCGATATTATATGAATTTCCGAATTATAAAATGGAAAAATAAATTCTGGAGTTATTCAACTCAACATCCTGAACAGTTTACGTAAATACTGTATGCTGAAAACAGTATACCAATTAATAAACAAATATTTATAATAATGAATGATTTTATAACAATAACAACCAAATTTTATACAAAAGGAAAATATTTCCATTGGTGATAATAATCTCGCGTCTTTAGAAAAATGTGTATTTTTATTCATAAAGCTTAAACACTTTTCTGATGACATAATTTTCACCAACAAGGTCTATAAGCTAAAAAAAAAAAGAAAATTTTACTAAATTAAATCAAATAGCTCAGGAAGGCCCCATAAGAAACTACCCCCCCCCTCCCCCCAGTTGATATTAATAGTTACAAAATTTCCTACAAACATTAGTTTTAACAGTCGCAAATTATTATTATTATTATTTTTTTTTTTTAATTTTCTTTTTTTTCCCAACATTTTAAAATGATTTTTCTTTTTACAAAGATGAAGAATTGATTTTTTTTTCTTTGACATTTTCTTTATTTTTGTTTCAAATGGTATCTTTTAAAATCTTTCTATAACGCTGATTGTTGTTACGAATAATCGTCGTTTCTAAATTAAAAAATATATACGTATTATACATAAATACATATTTTTAGATAGATTTTTATAAAAGCATATATTAAGTATTTTTTTTTAATTTGTAGGCTTTGTGCATTCGAACAAAGGTGTAATTGTAATTTCCAAAATAAATGCTTATTGTATTGATTTTTGCGTTTGATGCCCAAAAATATTTATAAAAAATATTTTCGGCAACGTAAAAGCAAGTCACATTTTTTAAAGCTGTATTTTAATATAAAAACGGAACTATTTCAAAATTGCCTATAAATGTGATAATCAGAGGCAGCCAGCTATATTGTATACAGGTTGATTCAGAACTAAACACTGTTAAAACTAATGGTGACACATTGCACCTTTTAAGGGTGAAAGGCTTGTCTCACTGGTGACACTCCTAAAGGAGCCAAAATAGCACCTTTAATTAGGGTGAAAAGATGGCACCCTTAATCCAGAGTGCCCAATGATAAAAAATTAAAAAATATACTAACCGATTTTCGGCCCTCGATGGATTCGAACGCATAACGTCTGATTACAAGCTCAGCGCCCTATCCACTCGGCCATCAAGCTCACCTTCAAAGTCTCCCTGAAATGTTCATATGTCCTAAAATTCAAAGGTTGCTTTATATAAAAAAGCTCGACAAAAGTTAGCCATCCGAAGTTCTAAACAAAATTGGGATAGCGTATAGGGGTGATTCTCAAAATAGGGGACAATTTATGTCTTTCGGCATACAAAAAAAATTGAGAGGTTTTCTGTCATGTTTTTATATTTAGATATGTTTTTCTTAATATTATTCATTATTTGCACTCAAGAATTACTCACTTTTTAGTTAAAAACACCTTAAAAGAATAGAATAAAGATTCAAAATGTCATTAGCATGGATGTCCACAGCGGCTGTGCCTTGTGTATACTAGCATTTTTCAAGAGTTAATATGATGTTTATAAAATAAACAAATGTTATTCTTTCTTTATATTAATCAAGAAGAGGATTTATCCAATAAATTTCTTTTTAAAAATAAAATTATAGTGCATAAAAAAAGAATTAAAGTTTGTCCTCCATATTCGATTTTCAAAACAAGGTCATACTAAAACAGCTGGTTATTAATCAAAATTTCATTTTCACATATGGCAGTAGTTTGAAAATATAAAGTTTCTCCATGGCAACAAGTAGTCATTTTAAACCAGCCAGAAAATAGAAGCATGTATTGTATTTTAAGAATAGAAGTTGAATATTAGGGGGTTACATCAATTGTATGTCATTAGAATGGATAATAATTTTCATGTTTTTTTTATAGTTAAAATTTTTATTTTATTTATTTGCATAGAACTTTTGTGTTTTAAAAAGCCCCAGAAAGGAATATTGCATTGTGATTATATTATGGCTCATAATTTTATTTAAATTAAAATTTGTCATTAGCATGGGCAGATATCAGTGTCATTAGCATGGTTTTTCTGTCCATGCTAAAGACTCCTATGTACATAAATGTAACCAGTGCTTATATTGTATCCTTTATAAAGTTTAATTTTACGTATAAATTTAGGTATTACATTTATTATCCCTAAAATATGCATTAAATCTGTAGGAAAATCACTAAGACAGCTTCTTACATTGTTAGTGTCAGAATGTTGCTCATGCAACAAAGTTTGCTCTTTGGTAATGTTTTTATTCTCCTTATATGTATATATGTCAAAATGGAAACCATTTGCTGAAAAAGAAGGCTAATAAATATAGAAAAAAATATTTAAACAGGAAGAAAATAAAAATTTCATAATATATTTATTCCATACAATTCGTTTTGTCATTAGCATGGCTCAAAAAATACTAATTATTTTTTTAAGTTAATTTTTAAATATTTAGCTCTGCTGACTACATGGAAAGTATACCTAATACTATATTAACAACACCTATTTTTTTTCAGAAATTTTGCTAACAGTAATTTTTTTAAGATTTCATTTTTGAAATCGTCCCCTATTTTGAGAATCACCCATAGAAGTGATAGTCATCGTAGGAAAAAATTGCTGTGTTGATCCACCAGTGACAGCGAGTTGAAGTGCAAGGATACACATTACAGAGCATGCGCAAATGACTAAGGGGTGAAAATCTTCCAACGGTATGCATTGCGCGGCACCCTAATTAGCGTGAAACACCCAATGGTACCCCAAACACATTTTCAAACCCGCTGGTGCCAAGTGATTTAACCTTTTCACCCCTGGGCGTCAAATGCAACCGGTTCGTCACCTTTATTTTTAACAGTGAATGTAAAAGTAAATAGAGGGGTACTAAATAAACAGATTTCATTTAGGAATGTGGGTGCGGAAACGCAGCTCTAATTAGGCGCGCTGTTGAGATCAGGGGATGAAAACGCTTCGCTGACTTGAATCGTCATTCCTCGCAGGGATTTCGCGTAACATGCATTGTTACACCAATAAGGAGCTTGACGACATACCTTTTTTTGTATAGGGCTGCACAATAAAAAAAATTAATTGAAGTTTATGATAAAATGCACATCAATTAGAGTTATAGAATGGTTTAAAAATACTTTAAATATCAAATTCTCCGGCCAATTTCTTCGAAAATTAATACAATTCTTGCGACAAATTTATAACATATCTGCCGACATCATAAAAAGCAAACGTCCTCTGGAAATATGAAACCTAAGGAAATATTAACATACATTCATACATACGCACATACATATTGAATCATTCTAAAATCTGTGAAGACGGAATTCAGAGTTTGTGAAAATGTAAAAATATATTCATTATTTTCTTTTACTTTTATTTCGATTACAAATTACAACGCTTTAAAATTTTCTTCCTTACATTCTTTGTGTATGAAAAGTAAAATATGCAATCTTGAGTAATATAGAAGAATGTCAATCAGGGTTATCGCTGCCGACCGCCGCTGCCCCAAAAGGTTTCATTAGGCGAGAAAACTAAAGATTGGAATGACCAAATAGTAAGATATGTTTTTTAAATGTATTTTTTGTGTTTCACTATCTATTACTAACATTATTTGAATTTGGCCAGTTTTTCTTTGGGGATTAACCAAATTGCTCCGATTGATCAAAAGCCAATGGGAAATACGGTGTCCATTTTTATCGTTGTGCATTGGCTAATTTTCTAACTGTAGAATTTATTATTGTCATTAACTGTAGAAATATAGTTCCAATAAAAAAAATCAAGATGTATTTCATTTTTTTTAAATAATTTATGTCAAAATAGGTATTTTTTAAAATTGCAAGGCCTATGTTTTTATTCAGTCTTCAGTTACTAAGCGTTTTATTTAGAAAATATTCTCCATACTGTAATAGACAAAATAATAAATTTCTTTTTCGTGCGACCAACACTTACTGATCAATGCTACTTTAAATTTTATGGAATTTTATTTTATTTATTTATTTATTTTTCTGGCACTTAAAACAAAACAAGTTGTAAATAGCACGTGAAGCGTAGCAAACGAGGTGCGTTCGTACGATAACGAAGTTTTAAAAATATTACTCTTATATCTCAATCTCATAAAATTGTAAATAGTGAATTACAATTAAAACGCTCATAAAGCAATGTTCTCCCTATACCATTATATAATGGAATACTTTTGTGTGGCCTTGTAAATCAATAACAAATGTTCTTTGCATCACAAATTATGTAAAATGTATATTATAATATGTACTTTATAGTTGCATATAAATTTTATTAAGTTCGAATGAGTGCAACACCATTAAAATGCATTTGAAACATTTTCCCCCATTGACCGTAATGTAACGGAATACTTTTGATCGTCCCTGTAATTGATCTATGAATCCGATTTTCATAAAATTTGAAATAACTCGACAAAATTATGTAATAACTATGTATTTTAAATTTCAAACGTATAAAATACATTTGAAACTTTTTCCCCGTTGACTATAATGTAATTGAATACTTTTGATTGCCCCTGTAATTGATCTATGCACCCGATTATCAAAAAATTTGAAATAACTCGACAAAATTATGTAATAACTATGTATTTTAAATTTCAAACGATTAAAATGCATTTGAAACTTTTTTCCCCATTGACCGTAATGTAACGGAATACTTTTGATTGCCTCTGTAATTGATCTATGCATCCGATTTTCATAAAATTTGAAATGACTCGACAAAATTATGTAATAATTATGTATTTTAAATTTCAAACGATTCGGTTGGGTAGTTTTTGCGTTGTTATATGCGGACGGACAGACAGACAGACAGACGGATAGTCAGACAGACGGACGGACTGAGTGACAACAATAGGTGCTACGTATTTACATAATTACGAACGCACCTAAAAACGTGTTTTCATCCATATGCAAAGAGTAGTAAAAAAAAAAAAAAAAAAAAATCTTGATAATAGTTTTTTTTTCTGTTTGTATTCTAAAATGATTAACAACCCTGGAAAAGAAAAACAGATATTATTAAGAGTGGCAGATTGTACTGGCCCATTATCGTATTTAAAACGAAAATCTCACGCAGTTCGTCGAAAATATTGGTAGGTAACTAATATTTAAAGGATTTTAATTCATTTCATAATTCATCATTTATTTTTAATTATCTGGATTCAATAGTTGTTAAAATACTTTGACTTTGAAATAAAAGTAAAGTTTTAAATCGCTTTAAGGGTGTATTCCAATCCAAACTGTTTATTTTCCAATTTATTTTTTAATTCATTTTTGCTCTCAAACGCATCAAGCTGGCAAATTCTCTTGTTTATAAACTACACAATGTGCCTATTTTTTGATAAATGCAGATAATATTGCAAAACAATAATTAAAAAAAATGCTGTCAAAGTGAGATATGGGAATGTAAAAAGAACCACACTAAGAAAATAATCGTTTATAAATCAAATTCTAACGAATTGAGCAAAAAATGAGATAACACAGCCTGTTATACATCTCTTCACATATCACCTCAGTAAATTTCACGTTTTTACTTTAACAAATGAGTCTGAAAATACATAAAAAATTTCGCAGTGTTGAGGGTGGAAAATTCTTTATTCGAATACACCCTTAACAATAAAATATAAATTTCTAACTTCAAATCGAAATTCGGCAGAATTTTTTCGAGTGATAAGAGGGCGCAGAAACTTTACTTGCTCCAGGGCGCTGAATATATAGCTACGCCACTGAATCACGTAGTAAAAGGAAATCCTTTATAGATAATAAAAAATCGACACGGAACACAACAGTTCTTGAAAAATCGCGTTAAAAATCTAAAATTATATTAGATTAAAAATTTGAAATCAATTTTTACTTCCGAATATCAAAAAATCACCATAAAACTCGAACAATTTCTGAAAATTGCATTAAAAATCACTAATATTAAAAAATCACAGGGGTCGAAATTTACTCTAATAGGGTAAAACGTTGTAATTGGAAATATCTCATGAATGACAAAAATCTGACATCAAACGCAAAAAATCTCGAAAAATCGCATTAAAATTAGCTGAAATTCATAAATCTTAACAGCTAAAATTTAATACATCAGCCTGAAAGTTTTAAGCAAAATTCCTTTTACTAATGTCGAATAATAGCGGCAAAATTTACATTAAATAATTCACTAAAAATCCAAACATCGTTGAACGAAATCCAAATAAATTATATTGAAAAGAGAACAAAATTCACTAATTTAGGTCGAAAGAATGAAACCGCTTTCCTTTTCGCTAATGTGGAAAAATCGTCTCGAAACCCACTAAAATTCGCATATGAATTAAATTAAAAAAACTGAAAATCGGCCTTCAAGGTGTAAAATTTCATACATAACTTCGTGCAGTGGTCTCTCCAGAGCATCGCCAGTACTTTAAAAATTTTAACATGCGTTATAAACTACCTTAAAGTGTAAAACAGATCTCCTTATTACATTTCCTAATTTTGTTCGCGCCCCTCCTTTCACGCACCCCGAAATGTGTCACACCATTCTTTGTTTACATTTTTTATCATGTATTATAAACCATTTTAAAATTTAAAATAAATTACATTGTTATATTTCCAAACTTTAACAAAATCGCGTTCTGTTAGTTCCATTTTTCACCACCAGCTAGCGCACTCTATTCTTCAAAAACTTTAACAAAACGATACTCTGTTAAACAGCCTATCAGGTGATATATTACTCGAGGGGGTAGCGGTCTTAAGCAAGAATTTAAGATATTTTATGAAATTGCTATTCGAAAATAGTGGTAACTAAATTTTTGACATTTTAGGTAAATTTCGCAAAAAAAAACTACTTATTGCATTCTCAACAGCTCAAGATTTTGATAGAACAACTATGAAAAAAATAGATGCTAAACGCAAAAAATCTTGAAAAAGCGTTAAAAATCACATTGAAAATCGCATTAAAAATCTTTAAAATCTAAAATTCGTAACAAACACAAAATTTAGGGCTAAAAGTTTGAAACGGTTTTCTTTTTTTTAATCTTAAAAAAAAAAAAAAAAAAAAAAAAAAAAAAAAAACGCAAAATGAGAAAAAACGTTAAAAATCGCATTAAAAATTCGTTAAAAATTCAAAAATCGCTGTACAAATTCCGAATAAACTTTGCTGAAAAGAGAAAAAAATTGCTATATTGGGTTAAAAGAATGAAACCGTATTCCTTTCACTAATGGGATAAAACCGCAAAAATAACGCTAAAAATCGCCTAAAAAATTATTTAAAAAATCTAAACAAAAAATCGAAAATCGGGCTTCGAGGTGCAAAACTACATGTAAAAAAGTACCTTCCCTCCAAATTTTGTAACTCTACGTGCAGCAGTCTCTTCAGAACAGCGCTCACAGACAAACTTCCTTCTCTCTTTATTATTATACTAGCTGTTCTGCCCGGCGTTGCCCGGGTTCATCAAAAAATAGCAAGAATTGCGAAAAAACTTTAAAAATCATAATAAAAACCTCGAAAAATTTAAAAAATGGTGCACGAATTTCGTTTAAACTTCGTTGAAAAGGCTAGAAAATTGAAGTTGGATTATTTTTACTAATGTGGAAAAATCTTACAAATCGCAAAAAAACATTAAAAATCTCATAAAAATATAAAACAAAATTCAAAAATTGTATTTCAAAATTCGAATAAACTTTGAAGAAAAGAGATCAGAATTTAATAAATTCGGCCAAAAATTGAACCTCTAAAAAATCGAAGCAGGTCACGAAGAAACGTAAACATCGCTTTAAAAATGGCAAAATTTTCAAAAATCACGGAACTCAAAATTACTCTACTTGGATAAATGTTTTGAATCTAATTAATTTGATAATGTAAAAAGCATTGAAATACAAAAAAACTGCTAAGAAATCGCAATAAAAATCTTTAATCGCACAGGAGAAAATTTATCATATTAGCGAAGAAATTAAAAAACGAATTCCTTTTGCGTATCTGAAAAAAATCGCCGTGAACTCAAAAAAAAAAAAAAAAAAAAAAAAAAAAAAAAAAAGAAAAAGAAAAAAAGCATACTGCATTAAAAATTGCTGTAGATCAAAATAAGAGAGCAAAACAATTACCGTAAAGGATAAAAGTTTGAAACCAAACTCTTATTAGTCTAGAAATTTAAAATCGAATTCCTTTAAAAAATGTAAAAAAAAAAAAAAAAAAAAAAAAAAAAAAAAAAAAAAAAAGACTGAGAAAACCCAAAATTTGCATTGAAAATTGTAATGAAAGTCGTAAAACATTAAAAAATCCCTAGGGTAAAAATTCACTGTTATAATATAAAATATTGTAATCAAGAAATTAACCATATTAACCAAAAAGTTTGAAATCGAAATTGATTTCCGGATGTAAAAAAATCGCCACGGAACTTGAAGAATGGCTAAAAATTAGATTGAAAATTACATTAAAAATAGCTAAATATTTGGAAGTGAATGCTTAAAAAAGTAATATTAAGGCAGGGCGGGGGGGGGGGGGGTGGTTATGATCGAAATCATTCATAAATTACAAAATGTAGGCAAGGAACGCCAAAATCATATTAAGAGATAAAAAATTGCATTCGAAACCTAACTACATTAAACAAAATGTTTGAAATCAAAATTGTTTTCCGAATGGCAGAAAATCGCCAAGGAACTTAAAAAAAATGGCTAAAAATCGTATCGAAAACTATATTAAAAATCTGAATATTTAAAAGTCATGGCTGTAAAAATTTAATATTCAGTCGAAAATATAGTAATCGGAAATCGTTCATGAATAAGGAAAAGTCAACACGGAATACCTAAAATCCCCCAAACTAACTAAAAATTACATTGAATATCGCATTAGAAATTGGCAAAATTCATAAAAGCGTGGAGAACAAATTGTACTATTTATGCTAAAAGTTAGAAACAGAAATTTTTTTACCGATGTCAACAACTGTCACAGAACTTGAAAAATCACTATAAAACAGATTAAAAATCAGTAAAATTCAAAAATCCAGACAAAATTTGCCATAGTAAGATAAACATTTATATTAAATTCCTGCGGACATAATTTACCATAATGGGACAAAACATTGAAATCTGAACTCTTTCATTAGTTAAAAAATATCGACACAAAACTTGCTAAACATTTTATGAAAATACACAAACATTCTGAATCATTGATGTCAAAATTTACTACATTAAGCTACAAATTATTTAAAAATTTCTTTTCCAATTGTGAAAAAATCGCCATGGACTCGAAAACATCTAAAAATTGTATTGAAAAATTCATTAAAAATCTCTAAATGTAAATACATCCCGTGAATAAAAAAATATTCTAGTCGTGTAAAACGTAGCAACCATTCTTTTTTACATGAATTACAAAAAAATCGACGCAGAACACAAAATATATCAACAATCACATTGAAAATCAATAAAATTTAAAAAAGGTAAATGATGAAATTTACTATATTAGGCTAAAAGTTTGAAACCAAAATAATTTTTTTATTGTTAAAACACCACTGTGGTGGGGATCGAAAAAAATAGTACTAAATCGCATTAAAAAGTTCATTAAAAACGCATTGAAAAATGCACTAAATATTGCTAGTTATTTTTTAAATCGCAGTAATCAGAATTTCATCAAACGGATAAAACATTCTAATAGGAAATCTGAACTATTTGATTATCCGGTTGCCCAAGAAACTATCTGGGTCAAACCATAAGATTAAACTATAATAATGGCGGATCGTAAATTCCATATTCACTTGACATTAAACATGTTACATATGTTTGTTACGTCATCAAGTGGTTTTTACTTCTCATTTTTATATGTATTTGTATTAATGTTTTCCTAAATTATCTCTTCTTTCATTATTTAACATAAAAATTACATCTATTTGCATAATTTGGCTTGTTTCACGATTGATATAATTTGGCGAAATTGGTCGACAGGATAATCACGTAGTAAAAAGATAGATAATAAAAAATCGACACGGAACACAACAATTCTTGAAAAATCGCGTTAAAAATCTCTAAAATTATATTAGATTAAAAGTTTGAAATCAATTTTTACTTCCAAACATCAAAAAATCACCATAAAACTCGAAAAATTTCTAAAAAATGCATTGAAAAGTGCATTAAAAATCACTAACATTAAAAAATCACAGGGGTCAAAATTTACTGTAATAGGGTAAAACGTTGTAATTGGAAATATCTCATGAATGACAAAAATCCGATATCAAACGCAAAAAATCTCTAAAAATCGCATAAAAATTAGCTGAAATTCATAAATCTTAACACCTAAAATTTAATACATCAGCCTGAAAGTTTTAAGCAAAATTCCTTTTACTAATGTCGAATAATAGCGGCAAAATTTACATTAAATAATTCACTAAAAATCCAAACATCGTTGTACGAAATCCAAATAAATTATATTGAAATGAGAACAAAATTCACTAATTTAGGTCGAAAGAATGAAACCGTTTTCCCTTTCGCTAATGTGGAAAAATCGCCTCGAAACCCACTAAAATTCGCATATGAATTAAATGAAAAAAAAAAAAAAAAAAACTGAAAATCGGCCTTCAGGATGTAATATTTCATACATAACTTCGAGCAGCGGTTTCTCCAGACCATCGCCAGTACTTTAAAAATTTTAACATGCGTTATAAACTACCTTAAAGTGTAAAATAGATCTCCTTATTACATTTCCTAAATTTGTTCGCACCCCTCCTTTCACGCACCCTGAAATGAGTCACACCATTCTTTGTTTACATTTTTTATCATGTATTATAAACCATTTTAAAATTTAAAATAAATCACATTGTTATATTTCCAAATTTTAACAAAATCGCGTTCTGTTAGTTCCATTTTTCACCACCAGCTAGCGCACTCTATTCTTCAATAAATCTTTATCAAAACGATACTCTGTTAAACAACCTATCAGGTGATATATTACTCGAGGGGGTAGCTGTCTTAAGCAACAATGTAAGATATTTTATGAAATTGCTATTCGAAAATAGTGGTAACTAAATTTTTGACATTTTAGGTAAATTTCGCAAAAAAAAAATTACTACTTATTGCATTCTCAACAGCTCAAGATTTTGATAGAACAGCTATGAAAAAATAGATGCTAAACGCAAAAAATCTTGAAAAAGCGTTAAAAATCACATTGAAAATCGTATTAAAAATCGTTAAAATGTAAAATTCGTAACAAACACGAAGTTTAGGGCTAAAAGTTTGAAACGGTTTACTTTTTATTAAACTTGAAAAAAAAAAAAAAAAAAAAAAAAAAAAAAAAAAAAAAAACGCAAAATGAGAAAAAACGCTAAAAATCGCATTAAAAATTCGTTAAAAATTCAAAAATCGCTGTACAAATTCCGAATAAACTTTGCTGAAAAGAGAAAAAAATTGCTATATTGGGTTAAAAGAATGAAACCGTATTTTTTTTCACTAATGGGATAAAACTGCAAAAAGAACGCTAAAAATCGCCTAAAAATTTTTCAAAAAAATCTAATCAAAAAATTGAAAATCGGGCTTCGAGGTGCAAAACTACATGTATAAAAGTACCTTCCCTCCACATTTTGTAACTCTACGTACAGCAGACTCTTCAGAACAGCACTGGCACACACACAAACTTGTCTCTTTATTATTATAGATTTAAAAAAATAGCGTTCTATTAGTTCCATTTTCCACCACTCTATTCTTCAAAAACTTTATCAAGACCATGCTCTGTTAAATAACCTATCAGGTGATATATAACTCGAGGGGGTAGCGGTCTTAAGCAAGAATTTAAGATAGTTTATGAAATTGCTATTCGAAAACAGTGGTACCTAAATTTTTGGCCTTTTTTGTAGATTTCACAAAAAAATACTACTTATTGCATTCTCAACAGCTCAAGTTTTTGATAGAACAACTATGAAAAAATAGATGCTAAACGCAAAAATCTTTAAAAAACGTTAAAAATCGCATTAAAAATCGTTAAAATCTAAAAATCGTAACAAACACAAAATTTAGGGCATTAGGCTAAAAGTTTAAAACGATTTTCTTTTTATCAATCTCAAAAAATAGCCGCAAAATGAGAAAAAACACTAAAAATCGCATTAAAAATTCGTTAAAAATTCAAAAATCGCTGTACAAATTCCGATTAAACTTTGTTGAAAAGAGAAAAAAAATTGCTATTTTGGGTTAAAAGAATGAACCGTATTCCTTTCACAAATTTGATAAAACGGCAAAAATAACGGTACAAGTTACAGTATAATTTTACCGGTGGGAATAAACAAGGATTCTTAAGCCTTTTTGCGGCATGTATACGTGTCGCTCGTCCCCAAGGGGTTAAAATAAAAAATTTCAAAAAGTTTTTATACACCTTTCATCAGAACGAATTTTTCGAGAGTCCGAAAAATATAGTTCCGTATAATCGAGGTTACTGATATTAAATATGCTTTTTCACATTCTTACATACTAAGTACATACAAAATTTCAAGTCTCTATCTCAATTTGCTCGGGAGATAGGGTGTTAACAGACACACACGCAGACAGACGGACGGCAATTTTTTTTTTTTTCTAAAAATATGTTTTTTGTAATCTTTAGTGTCTGAAACGTGTTAGTCCGTAATTTAAAAAAAAAAAAAAAAAAAAAAAAAAAAAAAAAAAAAAAAAAAATTGATTTTTAAAACGATTGCAAGATTTACCCTATACTACATATGATGGGTAGGTAAAATTTATCTAAACAGTACGTATAAGTCCTTTTGGATTCCAAAAAAAGAAGCAGCATGCTATTTTGAGAATTTACTTTTTCTTTTCATAAAAAAATCCCAATATGTTTATATGCATATTTTTTTTACAAAAACGAAGAAGAAACAAATGACGATGTTGATATAAATTTGGCGCCTCTCAATTTTCACGCCCGGAACGATCCCCCCCCCCCCCCCCCGTTTCGCTGCTTGTCTTTATTCCAAATCGCTTTCATAATCGCCTACCAGTTTCATGCCTTTATGTTTAAAAATGAGTAAAAAAATTATATGACAGAAAGTTTTCAGTTGTTGAGCAGGAAACTTGAGAACCGTCGCATTTTGTCGCGCGTTTCCGGAGACAAGAAAAAGTTCGATATCAACAAAATCATGAAATTATTATTATTTATTTATTTATTTTCGTTGAAAATGGTCTTAGAATTATAAAAAATTAATTAGTTTTCGAGACATTGATTTTGTTTGTAATTTTTTATGACATTTCTGTAATGATGGCAACTGAATTGCTCCATTTTCGCCTAGAAAAGGAGGGAAAACAATAGGGATTATTAGATTTGTTTGTTTGATATTTTTTTCAAATTGAAACTATTATTTAAATGCACGGTGATAATAATATTATAACTGTAGTGAATTTTTCACAAAATAAAAATTTATTTTAACATTTTCAAGCTTTATGAATCAGTTTATTCTAAAAAGCAAAAAATCGTCGATCGTCTCAAACATTGAGGTAAAATCCGTAGACTCAAAAAGAATAAAAAAATCCATCGTAGTTTTTTGCACTTTCCAACAAAGTTAAAAAGTGCTCATGCATTCAGTTTGTTTGTCTATCTGGCCGTCTGTCTACTCTATAACTACAGTAAATATACTCGGATTTTCATGCAATTGATGAAGTTTATTTAGGGCAGTGTTGAATCCAGAGTCCCTCCCGGAGTAATGAAATGTCCCTCCGGAAAATGTGAGATTTTGGGTTTTTAATGGTCAAAAAGGGGATCTCCCCCCCCCCGGAATTCCACAATGTCCCTCCCGGAGAAAAGTGTCTGAATTCAACACTGATTTGAAGTCACCAAAGCATCTTTGGTATTGCATAAGAGGTATGTACGATTAATGGTTCATTTACAAGGGCACTCAAAAAAATTCGATTACATTATGGCATATTGGGGAAAAATTGTTTGGAGAGTATTTTAACTCCTTGGGGACGAACGACACGCATTCGTGCCCCAAAAAGGCTTAAGAATCTTTGTTTATCCCCACCAGTAAAACTTTACTGTCAAATTTTTCTTATTTAATCGTAGCATTTTTTCGATTTAATAAGGCACAAATTTCTGTTTTTAAAAACTGATGACAAAACATTAAAAATTTCGTAAAAGGCTTCTGTCGCGAAGGGGTTAATGTTATTCCGCTATTTCAAATGTATTGAAAATGATATAAATCACTGAATTTCACTACGATCACGTTAAAACAGAGCATTCATAGCATTTTTTTTTTTTTATTAATTTACAGGACACGCAAAAGTAATCGGTTACAGTACTGTCTTAGTATAATAATTGCTGGAGAATCCGTTTTAAAATTCGGCATGTGCTTTTAAATTTAATTAGTTTTTTGCATCTTTATAAATAAATGCTATACCTCATATACAGAGCTGCACAAAAATATTCTCATACCATACACCTTATTAGAGAAAATTGCTGAACGGGAATTTCAACTGAAATATATGTATTTATTAAATGAACTAAAATTTGGAATGCATGTTGTTAATAGATACAAACCTCTATATCATATACAACATATATTAAAAAACTTGGATAATTTTTCGATTGTAGATGGGAACAGTTTAAAATCGGTTTTGAAATGAGTTATATATTTCCATATGGTGAAATGAGACATAATACAGTCGAGTCTCTATATAACGAAATCCACCGTTCCAGTAAAGAATTCGTTATATAGAGAAATTCAATGTATAGAGAATGTTGTTAAAAATCGTATTTAATGCGTGAAATTTGAACAAATATTGTTTTTGATCTTTTGAATTAAGAATTTGAAATATTTAAAAGTAAATATTAACTTAACATTTTATTTCTTAATTATTTAAGTAGTTTCAAAAAAGAGAATAGACATTTATTTGAAAGCTTAATGAAAATAAAAAAAGGAAGATTTGCATTAATTCCAGACGAAGAAATCTGTAATTTTTTGTTGTTTTGATTTAAAAATTGTTACGCTCTCAAAAGAAAAAAAAAAGAAAAAACAAGTTGAATGTAGATTCTGCCATTGCAGAATTCAGTTTCGCCTCCAATTAAATAAAAAAAAAAAAAAAAAAAAAAAAAAAAATCGATAGAGGTTTTTTATACCCATTTTATCAGTACGAATTTTTCGAGAGTCCGAAAAAAATAGTTCCGGATAATCGAGGTTACTGATATTAAATAGGCTTCATCCTATTCTTACTTACTAAGTACATACAAAATTTTAAGTCTCTATCTCCATTTGTTCGTGAGATAGAGCGTTTACAGACAGACAGACGGACGGCGATTTTTTTTTTCTAAAAATATGTTTTTCGGAATCTCCAGTATCTGAAACGTGTAAATCCGTCAAAATTTTTTTTTCGAGAGTCCGAAAAAAATAGTTCCGGATAATCGAGGTTACTGATATTAAATAGGCTTCGTCCTATTCTTACTTACTAACTAAGTGCATACAAAATTTTAAGTCTCTATCTCCATTTGTTCGTGAGATGAGCATTTACAGACAGACAGACAAACGGACGGCAATTTTTTTTCTAAAAATATGTTTTTCGGAATCTCCAGTATCTGAAACGTGTAAATCCGACAAATTTTTTTTCGAGAGTCCGAAAAAAAATAGTTCCGGATAATCGAGGTTACTGATATTAAATAGGCTTCGACCTATTCTTACTTACTAAGTAGTACATACAAAATTTTAAGTCTCTATCTCCATTTGTTCGTGAGATAGAGCGTTTATAGACAGACAGACGGACGGCAATTTTTTTTCTAAAAATATGTTTTTCGGAATCTCCAGTATCTAAAGCGTGTAAATCCGTCAAAAAAATTTTTTTTTCGATTTTCAAAACGATTGCAAGACTTACCCTATACTACGTATGATATGATAGGTAAGTGTGCCACAATTTTTGACCCGACACTTTTTAGCTTGTCTGAAAGAAATAGCATCGGAGGCTAAAAAAAAGGCTCAAATTTTAGCAAGGAATGAAAAATTGTAGTTAACATTTTCCTCCATTTGAAGGCCTCTCTTATGTGCCTCTCATTGATTCATCTCTTACGTGTGTATCAATCCAACTGACTCTGTTTTGAGAAGGATGTGGAAAGGTGTTTGGGAGGTGGGATGAATTCGTTGGATTATAAGAACAAGGAGACAAGTAATATATATATATATATATATATATATATATATATATAAACTCAGCACTCACGATAAATCAAAAATAAGTGATGGAAAATTGATTCCATATGATTTCGAAGCTTTTTAAAACTGAATAAATTAAGACCAATTTATGAAAAAATTCGTTATATGGAGATAGATATTTCGCTATATAGAGACTGTTTTTAACGTAATCATGCGAAAAGGGGACCGTTCCTACTAAAAATTCGTTATATAGAGAAATTCGATGTACGGAATTTCGTTATAGAGAGACTCGAGTGTATTTTAATTTTTAATATGCAGTTTTGTTACATTATTCTGAATGTATTGAAAAGTGCTTCATAATCTATGCTTGATGCATGATTTTTTCTTTCTTTTTTTTTTTTTAATTTAACTTTAAGTAGAAAAAATAATTTTCAGCTATTTCTTTAAGGTATGTGCCTACCCTCAAATCTTTGTTTTTGCGAAATATTTCTATTTTCTTTTTATATTTTTAAACTAATAAATCTGCAGATCAGGAGCCTCAACGTCAGCTTTGCACATCATTTTTTTAGACATATTTTGGGCAAAATTCAACTTTCTGGAAACTGTAATTTAAAATTTTCAAATTACGTAATCTCTATAAATAAAAGGAATAAAGAGGATAATTAATTAATTAATTGAGGCACAGATAGCTCGTCTGCTAAGAAAATCGTCTGCTAAGAAAATCTTTTTTCATTTTGAACTTCTATAAATAAAAGGACAGATAGGCTCTCAAACAGTGAATCGTCGAATATAATTGAAGAACAAATGGAAGAACAAATGGAAGAACAAATGGAAGAACAAATGGAAGAACAGATGGAAGAACAGAAAGAAGAACAGATGGAAGAACAAATGGAAGACCTCTTCATTAACAATAAAAAAAGATATGCAAACGAAACCCCAGAACACCGAGAAGAAAGACTGGCGAAGAAAAGAGAGCAGAATAGAAAAAGAAGAGAAAATGAGACAGATTGAGAAATTGGTGGTGTCAGTGGGCGGTGGTGAGACAGTATGTATTATTCTATATAATGTTCTATATCCTTAATTATTTGGTAAGTAGTGGACAGACTGGAAAGCCAACCACATTAAAAAATGGGTGGGGCCTAATAGAGATCGCCTTCACGTGGTGGGTCCCGTCTTCGACTGAATGATCTCTCATTAATTATAATTTAAGAGTTTTCACTCCGATAACGGGCTATACCTAGTTATTTATAAGAATAATATAAGAATAAGAAGTTTTCAGCCATCAAATCCGTTAAATTAAAATTTTAGTTATGTTAGGAAATTCTGAAATTTTCATGATCTATTATTTTTTTTTATTATAACATAGTAGATCTCTTCAGGGGGACTCCACCCCCCTTAACCCCCTGTAGTCTCATTAAATTTAAATTTTCAACTTTCTATTAAGTGTGTTAATAGTTATCGTATATCTTACATTTCTTTATACATTTTGATTTATAAGGATAAGTAACAGTTTGGACAAGCATTTTTCATTAACCTCATACTTCTAGATGCCTGCCAACCACAAACACCTAAATCTGATGTATAAGGAACTTTTTAACCTCTTCGCTAATGGCGATTATTACAGTATTTTTAATTATTACTGAATTATTTCTTCTCTCGTTTGACTTCTGAGAAAGATTTTTGTTTTATTCTCATTAGCTCGAATCTTAGAATTCGAAACATATTATTCTTATACCGAAATTTCATTTATATTTGAGTATCATTAATAAAATGGGACAAAACTGATGTACCCATTTGGGTATTTAGGGACTGAAGAGGTTAAAGTGTAAAATTAGTAATCTAGAGTTTTACAATTTTTTTTCCCGAAAACAAAAGTTTGATTGCATTTTGCAGCAGTTATCGCGGACCGACCAGACAGAAAAATAGACTGACAGACGGAATAAACAATAAATTTCGAATAATTTCATGAACAATAAATTTCGAGTCACCAAAGTAAGCCTTCACTGAAGTTTCGGCAATGACGTCATTATTCATGAGTTATTGATATCCATGTTTCTTGTATTTTTAACAACTACTATAAAATTCCTGTTTTATTTCAATTATGACGTCATATTTTACAAAGTGAATTATTTGTTAAAAATATAATTCTTTTTTTATTTCTTTTACTTCTAATTATGTCTCCATTTTTGTCAGAAAAATTCTTATTAACGAAACAAATATCCGTGTTTAATATTTAACAAAAAATACTATATCTATTTTTATTTTAATTCTGACGTCATATTTATTTATTTTTTCTTAGTTTAATTTCTCGAATGGAAATTGCTCAATTCAAACTTATTGCCGTTGAAAAATAATTATTCCAGATTTTAATTTTTTTGGCAACGATAAAGGAAATTGGTTAAATTGTATCTAAAAAGTCTCTATTGATTGTGTATGAAAAAGAATGAAATTTTGAATTATTAAGGAAAACATTTGGATAAAATTAATAAAACATAACCTATGTTCTTCTCTGGGCTATGTTATATTTATACGCAAAGATACAAAGAGTATCTATTAATTCATCAGTTTTGATGTTGACTTTATTTAAATTTTCGTACACGCTTTCAAATTATGGATAAGAATTAGGATGAATGGTTGCTTAGCAACCAATATGAGAAAATAAAGAAAATGAAATAAATACATTTGAAATAAGTAAATCTCTAAAACAAATTAGTTTATATTATTGGAACACATTTATAAAAAATCTCCAAAATTTACAGTAATAATTTAAAAAATCTGACAAATGCGTAGACAAAATTTCAAAGCAATACGAATAAGTTAACCGGTAAATTTCAGTGTCCATTTATCATTGAATTCCATTAATCAAATGTGTCATTTTCTCTCAAGAGAAAAAAAATAAATTGAAAATCATTGGATTTACCATAGAAAAGCATTATTGCGGAAAATAAAATATTCTATATTTTCCGAACGAATGAATCAAATCTAACAAAAAACTATACAGCTTAATCCCAGTGCCTCACTAACATACCCACTTAATTTCAAGTCAATCGAATGCTTTTTACGTCAGTTATCGCGGAACAGACAGACTGACAGACAGACAGTCAGAAACAAAAAAATTTCGTGTCTCCAAAGTAAGCCTTCACTGACGTTTCGGCAATTATAAAGGCCAAACGTATCTGTGCGTAACGCACATGTCATTTTTCGAATGGCAACACTTTCACGTGCAATTCGGTTTTGCAATTTTCGGTGCTGCAAATTTTATACTTCTAAACGTCACAAATTTTCAATTTTTACACCATCGTACAGAGAAAAATATGTACTTTTAAATGCAATTTGTTTGAAACCTGTATCTCACTTTATTCTTCACTTATTAATTTTTTTTATAGTTTTTAGTACGAATTTTGTAATTGTGGCAACAGAAATGCGCCATTTTCTCTTGAAATTGATACAAATTGAAACGTGCGCATGTAAATTTTGCGAAGATGAAAATTATGACGGGTTTAGATTGCACGTGAAATTCTAAGATCGTGTCAATTTGAAATAACCTTTTTCTTATATACACATTTATACCAAACATGAGAGCCTCAATTGATAACTTCAACTAATCTTTATTATATATTTACATATGCTATTAAAGTTTAATTCTAATAATTTGGGCAAATGAGTTTTATAGCAATAGTGTTTTTTGTTTTTCTTAAGTTTAGCTTTAAATAATGTTTGTTTGAGAGTTAGACTGATTATTTTAAGATGCATTTTTTACTGTAACTTTTGTAGGTTTATTATAAATCAATAAAACAGTTCCTTCTTAAACATTTACTTTCGTCGAAATTCGACGGGTTCCATCTTGTTTTGATAAAAGTTAAAATTTAATCGTTTAGTTAAAATTTAATGGTCTGCTGCAACCAACAGCAAAATTACTACAGTATTGCACACAGATATGTTTGCGCTTAGGGGTGGGCGAAGAGAAAACAACGCCC
This sequence comes from Maratus speculifer, assembly GCA_964019185.1. Taxonomy (NCBI): domain Eukaryota; kingdom Metazoa; phylum Arthropoda; class Arachnida; order Araneae; family Salticidae; genus Maratus; species Maratus speculifer. The sequence continues at coordinate 4,180,862 of OZ025296.1, read as the reverse complement.
GAGGGCAAAGTTTCAATTTGGTACCCCTTAAATTTCCGCACCCAGGGCGACCGCTCCCTCCCCCCTCCCCTTTTGCACGGCGCTGTTTATAATCAGGGGTGTAGTCGTAAAAATAACAGAGGGTATACACTATAAGCAGCAAGGGCGGATCTGGAGCGTTCTCAAGGGGAGAGGGGCGATTTTAGAAATTTGGAATCTCCAGTCTGATGCATGTGTCGGAACTCATTTTTTTTAATGTGGGTCGTTTTCGTCTACTTTTTTGGTGTGGGTCGGGTTTGGGTCCGGTTGGCTTCCATTTTTTTTTCTCTTGGTCGGGTTATTTTTACTTGGATCGTGTTTGAATCCGGTTGACTTCTAGTCTTTGCTTCGATTCGAGTTAATTTCTGATTTTATGATGTGGGTCCGGTCGACTACTACATTTTGTTGTTGGTCGGGTTTACTTTTATATTTTAGCTGTGCTTAGCGAATTTGGGGCAGTTTGACATACAATTCTGATTTAGGGCAGTTTAGGATTTAGTTTTTACTTTTGCGAGAAGGGTTCGGGTTGACCTGAATTGATTGGGGTGAGTCTTTTGATAAAATTTTCATTCTTTTTCGCAATTTTTTGACGGAATGAGCGTCTGTTTCACGATGCTTTGAAGAAATTCGTGTTTTCTCCGCGACCATTTCACAAAATTTGATGTCCGGTACGCTTGTATTTTTTGCTGCTGGTCGGGTTAATTTTTACGTTTTGTTGTGGGTTGCGTTTGGATCCGATTAACTTCTACTGTTTGCTGCGGGTCAAGTTAATTTATGATTTTTTTGCTTCGGGTCGGGTCTGGGTCCGGTTAACAACTATATTTCGCTATTGGTCGGGTTGACTTTTACTTTTTAGCTGCGCTTAGCGCATCGGGGCAGATTGTCATACATTCGGATTTGAATCAGTTACAGATTCGGTTTTTACTCTTGCGAGAATGGTTGACCCAGTTTTGATCGCAATCCTTTGACGAAATTTGTGTATTCCGCGATCCTTTAACGAAATTCGCTTTTATCCGTCAACGCGATCCTTTGAAAAAATTCAGATCAGAGACGTACCGAACGTTTAGCTGCACGTGTCGCGGTTGGGCCAATAATGTTTATCATACTATCTAGATCAGAGACGGGCCGAATATTTAGCTTTTATTCCGAGCTAAGCCACGACCTGGAAACTTTGTCCGATGCAAACTTCTAGGAAAAATGAAATCGAGACCAGTCTCAGTCTGGAAGAAAAAGAAGTCTGTCTCCACCCGAATTTCCAAAAAAAGCAAGATCAGGACACGACCGATTCAAAATGAGAGAAAACCTTACCCAGTCCAAGTCTCGTGGACTTACACTGCCGCGACCCGTGTCAGACCGTGACGGGCTCGAGCTTTGCCCTAAATTATTTCTCGTGAGGATGCATAATGTCACTTTGTAAACTCTTTATTAGCCCAAGGGTGCGGACTTCGCCCCCTCCCCCCGCACCTTATAACCGCCAAAGCATACGGGCTGTGTCGATCTCGGATCGAGCGTTTGGCCTTTATACCGGACGGAGCCTGGGTTTGAAAAATTTGGCCCGCGTATACCTCTAGTAGGAAGGAAGTCTACTCCAGACCTGACCTGGAAAAAACAGTGTGGCTCAATCCAGCTCTGCAGAAAAAAAGACCCGACTCGGTTCTGAAAGCGTGAAGACCTGACCCAGTCCCAGTATAATAAATTAAAGTTGGCGCGACCCGGGTCGGGTCCCGCCGGTCTCGAATTTAGGTTTCAGATTCTTTATTAAGGGGTGGCGATCGCCCCATCCCTCTTAGATCCGCCATTGATAAGCAGAGGGTATACGCCTGAAGCAGAGAGTATGCGCTAGAATGTGTATACTAGATTTCTTGAGAAACAGAAGGTATACGGTGTGTCTTTAAAAAATCCAGGTTTACGGCTTATACCCCCGTATACCCTCCACTACATCCCTGTTTATAATACAGAGAGATAGCAGATTAAATACGCCAGGAAAATTAAATTGCTCATTTCAATGTGTTCACGAGAATAAAGAAAAAAAGACGAAAAATAACATTTTCTATGTTACCGCTGTAAAACATACAAATCAGTACAAAAGAATGTTAATTTCATCAGAGTAACAGCTGTCGCCAAAAAGATCAATTTATAGCAACCCTAAACTTACTGTTTTCAATATTTTGTTCTATTCTGGCCCTCTTATAGTTTATTTACTTTTTGATAGTTTTGAAACCCTGACGGCTCCTAACTCCTGAGCAGTAAAAGGAATACTGCGTTTTCAAGCAGCTGCTTTTGTTTTTTAAAGATTACTGAGAGGTATGTGTCTGTTTTTGTTTTTCTTTGAAAAATTATATTAATATTGATAACAAACTTTCTTAAGTTTAGGGTGAATCGGAAAAACAGTTAGGATCTCATCACAAAATTCCATTTAATAAAAAGGCCCCTTTAGAACATTCCTCTTAATTATATAATATCCCTTACTTTAAAATAATACAAGTAGTTCCCCAAAAATAAATTATGTTCTCAGTAGTGTCCTTTGCAGCTTCAAATTCTGTTTGAAAAAAAAAAAAAAAAAAAAAAAACAATGGCCACTATTCAAAAATTGTTGGTCTTACTATAAAGTCTTATTATAAAGACCAACAATTTTTGAATAATGGCCATTGTTTTCTTTTCAAATAGAATTTGAAGCCGCAAAGGACACTATTGAGAACATAATTTTAGGGAGGTACTTTTGTTCTTTTAAAGTAAGGGGTATCATGTAATTAAGAGGAATGTTGTAAAGGAACCTTTTTACTGAATGGAATTTTGTGATGAAATCCTAAATGTTTTCCCGATTCACTCTTCTTCTTTATTACATTATCTCGCATGAAAAAATTATTACAAGATCAACTTGGACAAGGCCGTCACAAATTTGCACGAGCCCCTGGCAAATCAGTTAATTATATTTATAGTTCAGAGATTGATGAAATATATTTTATCCCACCCCCACCTAATTTAAACGAGATTCTCACCCGAAACTTTTATTTTAGTTTTTATATAACTTAATTTAGTTTTTATATTTAGTTTTTAGTTTTTATAAGTTTTTATATTTTTAACTTTGGCAGCAAGTCGTTGAAAAATTGTCTTTTCTTATTTTAAAACAAAATTTTTCGATTTTTCCACTGGGAATTTAATAAAACAGAGGTAATATTGCTAGCCCCCTCAACATAAATTTCAATACTAAACTAATAACATTTGTATGAATTAAATATTTCCAATTGAGCAAAAAGAAGAAGAAGAAGTATCCAAGTTGGAAATGTTTGCTCAGTTGTTAGTATACAATTCGTATAACTTAACTAATCAGTTTGATTGTATTAAAATGAGAGTTTAACAAAAATTTTTGCTTTGAAATTTGTATACATTAAAAAATAATATATAGTTTAGATTAGATGATAAAATATATGGAAAATAACACTACCTTCACATTTAATATTAGCATGCATTAAATATTTTCAGTTTCGAAAAATCTTCTATGCTTTATAAAACAGCGCTGAAACTAGCCTTTTTGCGCCCGGGGCAAACATGGATTTTGGCGCCCCCACACATATGCATTTATTATAACAAACACACCAAATAAAATCTTAATTTGGCACCCCCTTCACCCTCTTTTCTGCTGGCGCCCTGGGCACGTGCCCCCTTTGCCCTCCCTCTAGTTTCGACCCTGTTATAAAATGTTAACTATTTATTATTTGCATTCACGCTTACTTTTACCAAATTTGTACCTTCTCCAACAATTATATCCACTTTGCCTATAAGAAATGAAGACAAAACTTGGAAAAAAAACAAAACAATTGTGAATAAACCATGATTGGCAAAATACCAGGGTAAAATAAATAAATAAATAAATAAAAACGGTTTAATATCGATTTTTTTTTTTTTTTGTCGTTTAAACCGGGTTTTAAAAAAATATAATTTTTGATCACATTACAGATGCATATCTGTTGGATATAATATAAGTAGTATAACTTCATTTGAAAATATTCAAATTAAATAATTTCAGTTAATTATGTAAAAAAAATGAAATAATTTCTAGTTATAAAAATGTTAGTAACAGTTACTTTAAAATAATACAAGTAGTTCCCCAAAAATAAATTATGTTCTCAGTAGTGTTCTTTGCAGCTTCAAATTCTGTTTGAAAAAAAAAAAAATATTTATTGTAAAAAATTCTTTGAAAAAAAAGTATTTTGTTCAAAGAATAAACTGCTCTACATAGTGAAACATTGATACCTTTAAAATCATATGAAGAATCTTTTGATTAATGATGTAATAATCAATACAATATTTGATGCAGTTTCTTGAATATAATATATCATTCTGTGGTTGTTATTAACTATTTGGAAAATAGTTGTTGTTCTCGGTAGAGATTTGGGAAATCTGAAGCATATCTGAATATTTTTATTGGTTGAATTCCACAACTTATTTTATTCGTTTCCTGATTTGTCCAAGTTTAATGTCCAATAAAATAAACTTTTTCAAAAAAAATATAACCGATTTCAATCAACGCTCTAAAAAGAGTTAAATAATTATTTAAAATACCCTAATGATGAATTGTTATCTAATAACCACACATCAGATATCATGTACCGACAAAAAAAATGGTTATAAGTTTAATACATAGAACTTAATATCCAGCAAACATGGTTTTTCGACAGAATATTTTTTACAAGAGATTAATTTACATATTTTTGATTTAATTTATGAATATATACATATAAAAAGTAATGAATTACTTTTTGAAGTTGGTGCCAAACGATCACAATCAATAATGAGTTTTACCATTTTATTTATGGTATTAGGCATAATATAACCACAATTCTTACTATACTTACAATAGTTTGGCACCAACTTCAAAAAGTAATTCATTACTTTTTATATGTATATATTCATAAATTAAATCAAAAATATGTAAATTAATCTCTTGTAAAAAATATTCTGTCGAAAAACCATGTTTGCTGGATATTAAGTTCTATGTATTAAACTTATAACCATTTTTTTTGTCGGTACATGATATCTGATGTGTGGTTATTAGATAACAATTCATCATTAGGGTATTTTAAATAATTATTTAACTCTTTTTAGAGCGTTGATTGAAGTCGGTTATATTTTTTTTGAAAAAGTTTATTTTATTTCTTACTTTTTAGTTATTTATACCGTAATACTTAGTTTAATCGGTTGGATAGTTGCGGTGTAATCGGTGAACATATATAAAAAAGAAGTACGTACGCGGTCGAATTGATGATAACCTTCTCTCGTTTTTTAAGTCAGTTAAAGAAATTATAATACGGAAAAATACTGTATGTTACACATGGATGTCAGGAATGGGGTTCGAACCCACGATCTCTTTCGAGAACCAGAGATTAAATCGGTCGCCTTAGGCCGCTCGGCAACCCTAACTGCAATCTAAACGGTGAAAACGCCATATTACTTTTCTAACGTCTATTATTTTAGCATACTTTCACTGATAAAGTACTGAGTTGGTAAAAGATCTCTGATACTCTGTGCTAACGTTTAAAAACAAAATATTCTTAATAGCAAAATTAGTATTTAATTTGTAAAATATATGTGTAAAAAGAATAATACGGAAAAGGCTTTTGCATATATGTATGTCAGGAGTGGGGCTCGAAACCACGTTCTCTTTCGAGAACCAGAGCTTAAATTACGCGCATTAGACCGCTCGGCTATCCTGGTTGCAATCCACTCAGAGAACTTATTCAAGGTCATGTTATTTTTCGAAAGTCTATTATTTTAGCACACTTTCACTGATAAAGTACTGAGTTGGTAAAAGATCTCTGATACTCTGTGCTAACGTTTAAAAACAAAATATTCTTAATAGCATAATTAGTATTTAATTTGTAAAATGAATAATACGGAAAAGGCTTTTGCATTATATGTATGTCAGGAGCGCGGTTCGAACCTCTGCTTTCTTTCGAGAACCAGAGCTTAAATCAGGCGCCTTAGACCGCTCGGCTATCTTGACTACAATCTATTTGGTGAACTTACTCAACGTCATATTACTTTTCGCAAGTCTATTATTTTAGCACTCTTTCACTGATAAAGTATTGAGTTGGTAAAATATCTCTGATATTCTGTGCTAACGGTTAAATACAAAATATTCTTAATAGCATAATTAGTATTTAATTTGCAAAATATATGTGTAAAAATTATAATACGGAATAGGCTGTTGTACACATGTATGTCGGAAGTGGGGTTCGAACCCATGCTCTCTTTCGAGAACCAGATCTTAAATCTGGGGCCTTAGACCGCTCGGCCATCCTGACTGCACTCCATGGTAGGAAATCATTCAACAGTTTTAATTAGCGAAAAATCACTAATTTTAATAGTTTTTGCCCGTTTACTAAAAAATTACTGAACCAATTTCTATGAAATGGAAGTGGTACCAATCGGAGAGTAAGTTCTTTAATTTAACATTAAAACCAAATTAATCAGCTGGATAGTTTCGGCGTAATCGGTGAACATACATTAAAAAAATACATATGCGATGAATTGATAACCTCCTCTCCTTCTTGAAGTCGGTTAAAATATTCTTAATAGCATAATTAGTATTTAATTTTTAAAATATATATGTAAAAATTATAATACGGAATAGGTTCGGAAACTTATTCAATGTCATGTTACTTTTTGCAAGTCAATTATTTTAGCACTCTTTCACTGTAAAGTATTGAGTTGATAAAAGATCTCTGATACTCTGTGCTAACGGTTAAATACAAAATATTCTTGAGTGGGGTTCGAACCCATTGTCACTTTCGAGAACCAGAGCTTAAATCAGGCGCTTTAAACCACTTGGCCATCCTGACTTCACTGAATTGTAAGAACTAATTCAACAGTTTTAATTACCGAAAAAACACAAATTTTAATAGTTTTTGCTTAATTACTAAAAAACTACTGAACCAATTTCTATGAAATGGATGTGGTACCAATCCAAGAGTAAGCTCTTTAATTTAACACCAAAACCAAATTAATCGGCTGCATAGTTTCGGAGTAATCGGTGAACATACATAAATAAAAAAAACTTATTCAATGTCAAGTTACTTTTTGCAAGTCAATTATTTTAGCACTCTTTCACTGATAAAGTATTGAGTTGATAAAAGATCTCTGATACTCTGTGCTAACGGTTAAATACAAAATATTCTTAATAGCATAATTAGTATTTAATTTGTAAAATATACAGTGAAACCTCCAAATAAGGGACACTCCGAATAAGGGACACCTCTATTTAAGGGACAAAAGTTCCGGTCCCAGACCCTTGGTATAGGACGCGTAATGTATTTACCTCTGAATAAGGGACACTCGATTTAAGGGACACTTGAATATGAGATTAAAAGAGGGTTTTTTTGCATTTCAGATAATGAAATAGTCGGAGATGAAAATTAAAATACTGATTTTTGTGAACTTATTAAACAGATAAGCAGTCATGTTAATAGAGAGGAGCATATGACACAATTAACGCAAATTTATTTACATACACTCACAATTAGTGTGTTTATTCCCCTTGAAAGTAATAGTGAAAATTGTAAGGATGACTATGAACGTGAAGAAGAAACGGAAATTGTGAAATAAAAAATTTTACAGATGCTTTAAAATATATAAAGCTGAATACCTTTTTCATAAATATTGCTGATAATGAAGGACTAAAATCTATAAGTATGGTAAATGAACACTTGAAAGGTTTGCAATGAAAAATTGAATTCAGCAAAAGTATCACTTTTGATTGATTACTTCAAGTAAGATTTTTTAAAATGTTACTGCACTTTTGCACATTAATAATTCTATAAATTTTTTAATGAAGTAATTGATTGAAAATTTAAATTAATTAATTCTCTGTTCCTGTTGTGCCTGGTTTACATAATTTCCAGCCTTCAGGTACATTTAAACTTCACCTTTTAATGTTATGTTATTTTTTAAGTCTATCTGAAAGATTAATTTTTAAAAAAAGTAAAAACTCCGAATAAGGGACACCTCTATTTAAGGGACAAATGTTCCGGTCCCATGTGTGTCCCTTATTTGGAGGTTTCACTGTATATGTAAAAATTATAATACGGAAAATTATTGTACACACGTATGTCAGGAGTGGGGTTCGAACCCACTGTCACTTTCGAGAGCCAGAGCTTAAATCAGGCGCTTTAAACCGCTCGGCCATCCTGACTTCACTCAACTGTAGGAACTAATTCAACAGTTTTAATTAGCGAAAAAACACTAATTTTAATAGTTTTTGCTTGATTACTAAAAAACTACTGAACCAATTTCTATGAAATGGATGTGGTACCAATCCGAGAGTAAGCTCTTTAATTTAACACCAAAACCAAATTAATCGGCTGCATAGTTTCGGAGTAATCGGTGAACATACATAAAAAAAAATCTTATTCAATGTCATGTTACTTTTTGCAAGTCAATTATTTTAGCACTCTTTCACTGATAAAGTATTGAGTTGATAAAAGATCTCTGATACTCTGTGCTAACGGTTAAATACAAAATATTCTTAATAGCATAATTAGTATTTAATTTGTAAAATATATATGTAAAAATTATAATACGGAAAATTATTGTACACACGTATGTCAGGAGTGGGGTTCGAACCCATTGTCACTTTCGAGAACCAGAGCTTAAATCAGGCGCTTTAAACCACTTGGCCATCCTGACTTCACTCAATTGTAAGAACTAATTCAACAGTTTTAATTACCGAAAAAACACAAATTTTAATAGTTTTTGCTTAATTACTAAAAAACTGCTGAACCAATTTCTATGAAATGGATGTGGTACCAATCCGAGAGTAAGCTCTTTAATTTAACACCAAAACCAAATTAATCGGCTGCATAGTTTCGGAGTAATCGGTGTACATACATAAAAAAAAAAAAAAAAAAAAAATACATGACGCGTCGAATTGATAACCTCCTCTCCTTTTTGAAGTCTGTTAAAAATGGAATACTTCTGTTGCTACAATTACAAAAAAAGTAATAAAACTTTTAATAAGTTTAATAATTTGAAAACAAGTTGTGATAAAGATTTTAAACAAATTTCATTAAAAAATGCATTTTTTCTCTATGCTCCGGGTAAAAATTTAAAATGTGCGATAATTAGAAATAATATTTGTTCGTGATAGGTCATCATTGGTCTAGGAATATTAAGGTTTAATGCACGGCTTACGTAATACAGTCGACTCTCTTTAATTCGAAATCGGATTATTCGAATCTTCGCTTAATTCGAACTAAACATGAACTCCCGAAATTTTCAATGGCAGAATAACGTTAAACTTTTTCATTAATTCGAACTCGTTTTCTCTTGACATGGTTTAATTCGAACTCACGAGAATTCCGATTTTGCATTCATCCTTTCTTCCTCACGGATTTCAGATCTTTTGAATAACTTTCTGTCTTTGAAATTCGTGAAAATTGTTCCAAACGAGTATACATATAATCCCATGCATTTGATATCCACTTTCTAAGTGCCCCGTCTGTCCATCAGTGACGCTTCAAATTTTTCTTGCATTGTGCTTGTTTCCGATCTTTTAATTAGTTTATGTATTTATACATTCTAATTTAATATCAAGTCATATTCTGATGATAACTGACATAATAAATTTAAAAAAACGATATAACATTAATTCCTTTGTAATAGTACTATATTAAGCATGTTCTCATTTCATATAGTCCATAATTCGAACTCCGGATACATTTTTTGTGGTCCCGACGATTTCGAATTAACGAGAGCCGACTGTATATGACTCGTTATGATCATCCTAAAAATGATGCTTATTATTATTATTATTATTAATTTAAATATAGAATTGATTTATAAGTCTTTGAAGATATAATTTTCCAAATAGTCTTTGTAATTTGTTAAATTACATATTATTATTATTATTATTATTATTATTATTATTCACAAATACTTCTGGTAATTTTGTTTTCTGATGATAGCTCTAATGTTCAAGTCAACATATTTAAACACTAGATTCAGCAGGTAACAAAAAAGATTGATTGGTATTATTAAAATGCTATAGCTAGCACTCAATTTTCGCAAAATTCTTTACGAATAATCACCCCCAATCCAGATTTTTTTTTTTTTTTTAACTACGTGACGAAGTTTTAAAGATCATTGTTATTTTGTAATTAACTGCTGTAAGTAATCTGCATATTTAAAAAAAAAAAATACTGGATTTTTTAAATGAATATTTTAAATAAATATTGAAAATATTTTATGCTAAATATTGAAAATTATTTACCTATTTTATCTTTTCTAATTTCGTATGCTTTAAAATAAATCTTAAGAGTCCAGTATATGAAGTTATGCATCGAAATGAACCAAATTTTTTGTGTATGTGTATGACTATGGCTAGTTAGTCCTCCCTGAATTTGAAAAAATCCGCCGGAAGGGGGCGCTGCAATCGCGATTTATGTGCCATTTTCAATATTGTACCGACCAAAAGTATATGAAGTTATGTATCGAATTGAAACAATTTTTATTTGTTTCTGTATGACTATGGCTAGTTGGTCCTCCCTGAATTTAAAAAAAATCCGTCGGAAGGGGGGCGCTGCAATCGCGATTTTTGTGCCATTTTCAATATTGTACCGACCAAAAGAACATGAAGTTATGCATCGAATTGAACGAAATTTTTTGTGTAAGTGTATGGCTATGGCTAGTTGGATCGCCCTGAATCTGAAAAAAATCCGCCGGAAGGGGGCGCTGCAATGTCGAATTTTATGCCATTTTCAATATTGCACCACATAAAAGTGTATGAAGTTAGTTCTAGAACTGAACTAAACATTTTGTATATGATTATTTTTTGGTAAGGCAAGTAGGTCCTCCCTGAATTTGAAAAAAAAAATCTGCCTATCATTCTATTGTCCATCAGTTCGTGCAGAGACGGAAATTCGTTTTTACTCCGATTAATTGATTGAAGCAGAAAGATGATGAAAATCAAAGATGGTAAGGCATTGAATTAAAATTATTAAAGCATTAAAATAAGTAACTATTTTTTTTTTTAAATATTAAAATGTATGTATGAGATAGAAGAAAGTTTTGGGATTGGCACATCCAACTAGTTTTATATTTCACAATGTATTATTTTCTTTCAAAAAATTATTTGTATGGGCCATTTTCACCATTCGCTTACGTTTCATGGTAGAGGTCTGCACCCGTACCCGGCCCGGCGGAATCGTTTCAAATTTTCTAACGGGCCGGGCCGGCAAAAAAATTGAGCGGGCCAGACGGGCCGGGCCGGGCCGATAAAAAAAATTTTCGGCCGTTCTGAAGATTTATGCAGAAACGATAGAATATGAGCTATTTTCAACGAAAATGGTTTTAACGAGAATAAGTATAAATGTGGCCACACTAGTTTGATAGCATCAATATAAAAATGCGCAGTGTATCGGCATCGGAGATTTACATTATGTGTAACCCGTTTTAATATATTTTTAGCTGACTCATGCCGGTCCGAGATCACGCTTGCATTATTTTTATACATATAGACTGGCCGGACCGGTACTAGACTTAATTATTGACAGAAAACGTGATTTGTAAAATTATTAACAGCGATAAAGAACTTATGTTAGCTTAATCTTCGGATATATACTTCTTGATGATTTTTAAATAAATTAATTTCTCAATAATGCGAAAGTTTGACACATTTTCTGATTAATTTTAAATTGTAAAAGTATAAAAGTGAAAAGCCTAACTATTGAAGGGATTTTAATCGAATAGCGTTTTTCATTTTTGGTAAATAAAATACTTGTATAACCTTGTTGAGATATAATAGTTTCTCAAATGATTGCAGGTTTTTCTCCCTTCCCTTGCTATTGCTTCTGGAAATTCTATTCAAAACGCTAATTATGACAGTATTTTATTTGTTTGCAGTATTCTTAAATTGCTTGTATCAAAAAATGGATAACGCCATTCGATTCTGAATAAAGATATCTGCTAATCTTATGCGTTTCTGAGGGGAAAAAAATGAATTTAGAAATGTATCAGAAAGGAGCTTCTTTGAATTTAAGAATGAATTTGGATTTGAAATCTATAATAAAATGATATAGAAATATATTTATAAATCTTCTTTTATTAAACATCTTCAAAATTAACGATGTTTTTAGCTTTCTTTTTTTTCTTTTATTCTAAGCCATATTAATTTTTTAATGAATCTTTATTCGAATGTTGAAAGCTTAAAAATCTAAGTAATCATTAATGATGTTAATGTGTATTTGCTGTAAAATATACTGTAAAACCATTCCATAGATATGTATGCAGTATTCTTTAAAGGAATCTTAGTTATATGATAAAAATCTGAATTTTTTAGAAATCGTAGAAATTGTAACGGGCCGGGCCGGGCCTAAAATATAAAAATTTAAACGGGCCGGGCCGAAATTTTGAGTTTTACAACGGGCCGGGCCGGGCCTGGAAATTCCGGCCCGTGCAGACCTCTATTTCATGGTAACGGATTTGACATTACAAAAAAAAAAAAAAAAAAAAAAAACTATTAAAATGAACCAGTTTGTATATTTTCTAACTTAGATGATAATTTACATACCTTCTAAAGCTATTTAGTAAACTCACTTAGCAGCTTATATTTTATCGCTTACATTTCATGGTAACGGGCTTGACATTTCAAATAAAACCAATGGAAATGAACTAGCTTGTATAATTTCTAACTTGGATAATAATACACATACATTCTAAAAGTATTTAATAAACAATATTTAATTACAAAAGTGCAAAAAGCATTATTTTAATATTAAAATTTACGGTAACAGACTTGACAGTGACAGACGTGACAGAGGTAGCTTTCATATACTTATTTATTTATTTTAAGTTATATAAATAAAATATACGAAGCTCAAAACAGGGAACACGATTATGTAACGCTGAATACTAGTTTTTGTCAATACTGAATATTAATAGGAATTTTTAGAAATTAGTCATCTTTTATTCAACCTGGTTTTATTTTAAGCCATTTATAGGGTCGCCAAATTCTACGATATCCATTTTAAAGCAACATGATGGATAAAAAAACCCCAATGAGTTTGATCGAAATCTCAATTCATGTGAACATGCACACTCACATCGAAATCGATTAATATATACGAGTGCTGTCGCGGGCAAATTGACTTTTTAAAAAAAATGTCACCCACATTAGAAATTCAAACTGCAATATCCCAGGCGTTTTTCAAGTTAAAGAAAAAAATACTCCGGAATTCATTATTAAGATAAATAGTTTAGAAAGAACCTTTTTTCAATTTCTAACTTTTTGTTTATACATCATTATACATTTAAAAGATTTTTGACAAATTTAAGTGGCCGCCATTTTGAAACAAGATGGCAGATAAAGTTGGCCGTGAACTCGGTCAAGACATTGGTATGTACCATGAACACACGGAGTTCTATGGAAATCAGTTTATAAATATGCGTATTAACGCGTGACAAATTTCAGACCGTTTCAAAATGTCAATCTCACTGGAAATTGAAAGTGCTAAAACTCAGCCATTTTTCAAGATATAGATGAAACAAAAAATGCTCTGGAATCTTTGTATCAAGGTCAAAACACAAAAGAAAAATCTTTTTCAATTTCTTACTTTTTTGCACCTAATTTTAAAATTTAAATTAAAAAAATAATATTCCGCCATTTTGAAACAAGATGGTGGTTGGAACTGGCCAACGAACTCGGTCCAGGCATAAGTATGTTCTATCTACGCACCAAGTTTCATCCAAATCGGTGTATAAATACGCGTGTTATCACGTGACGAAAAACAGATCATTTCAAAATGTGAGCAACACTAGAAATTAAAAGTACTCTAACTCAGTCATTTTTTAAGATACAGACGAAACAAAAAGTGCTTTGGAATCTTTGTATCAAGGTCAAATGCATAAAAGAAAAATCTTTTTCAATTTCTCACTTTTTTGTACCTAATTTCAAATTTTAAATTTCTTTTAAAAAAATTTAAATGGCCGCCATTTTTAAACAAGATGGCGGATGGAACTGGTTAACGAACTCGGTCCAGGCTTTATTAAGTACTATGTACACACCAAGTTACATCCAAATCGATTTATAAATACGAGTGTTATTACACTGTAAAAAAAAATTCAAGAGGTTACTAAAATATTTTTAGTAAATTTGTATTCCACAGAATTTTTTAGTAACCATTACAAACTTTTTTTTGCAAGTGAAACAAGCATTTCTTTTGTAAACTGAACAAAAGAATTTTTTGTATAACTAACTTAAAAATTTTTAGTATGAGCCACCAAGCAAATTTTAGTAATATCTCCAAAATTATTTTTAATAACAATTACGTGCGCCCTAAGGGCAGGAGGTTCCTTCGAGCTGCATCCAGACTTCTGAAGCGGAAGATTTTCGGCAAAACTGCAATAGATGGCAGTAGCAAACATTGCTAACTGCCCCGACAGGATTTTCATAATCCCTTTACTAACGAGTACTTACAGTACATACATTCAGGGCGTATTTGGCGGTGGCCAGTATCGAACCGGGGACCTTTTAGTCTGGAGTCCGTTACTATAACCACTATGCTATCAAGGACACAGCAAGTAAGTTTTAGTAGTAGTTATTAAAAATATAAAACTATTAACTCTTTTCGTTGCTAACTTTTTTCTAGTAATTCTTATAGATTTTCTTGTAACCGACTAAGATTACTAAAAATTTTTTAAGTAATTACAAGGATCACTAAAGTTTTTTTAGTAGATCGACCTTTTTTTTTTTTACAGTGTACGTGACAAAAATCAGATCGTTTCAAAATGTCAGCCATAAGAAAAATTCAAAGTGCTATAACTCAATCATTTTTTAAGATATAGACAAAGTAAAAAGTGTTCTAGAATCGGTGTTTTAGGATCTAACACATAAAATAAAAATATTTTTTTACTTTTAATTTTTTCGCATTTATTTTTAAATTTTAATTTTTTAAAATTTTCTTAAATGGCCGCCATTTTGAAACAAGATGGCGGATGATGCTGGCCAACGAAAGCGGTTGGGATATTTGTATGTACTATGTATATACCAAGTTTCATTCAAATCGGTTTATAAATACGTTAGTTATAGCATGACAAAAATCAGATCGTTTCAAAATGTCAGCTGTAAGAAAAATTCAAAGTGCTATAACTAAATCATTTTTTAAGATATAGACAAAGTAAAAAGTGTTCTGGATATGGTGTTTTAAGATCTAACACATAAAATAAAAATATTTTTCAACTTTTAATTTTTTCGCATTTAATTTTAAATTTAATTTTTTTTTAATTTTAAATGGCCGCTATTTTGAAACAAGATGGCAGATGATGCTGGCCAACGAACTCGGTCGAGATATTTGTATGTACTATGTACATACCAAGTTTCATTCAAATCGGTTCATAAATTCGTTAGTTATAGCGTGACAAAAAGCAGATCGTTTCAAAATGTGAGTCATAAGAAAAATTCAAAGTGCTATAACTCAATCATTTTTTAAGATATAGACAAAATAAAAAATGTTCTGGAATCGGTGTGTTAAGACCTAACACATAAAATAAAAATATTTTTCAACTTTTCATTTTTTCGCATTTAATTTTAAATTTTAAATTAAAAAAAATTTAAATGGCCGCCATTTTGAAACAAGATGGCGGATGATGCTGGCCAACGAACTCGGTCGAGATATTTGTATGTACTATGTACATACCAAGTTTCATTCAAATCGGTTCATAAATACGTTAGTTATCACATGCCAAAAATCAGATATATATATATATATATATATATATATATATATATATATATAGTTATATATATATATATATATATCCTCTTCAGACCTGAGCATAAAATAACTGTATAAATATATATTTATTGCTTTTGCATAATCGAGATGACACTATAGATGGCAGAAAGGGTGATTTTTATAAAATTTGTACATTAGGGGACTGATAATTTAGATTTACATGTATGGATATAAAAATACTAATCCCCTAAAAACATCAGTTAAACTATCAGTAATATAAATTTACGCAATAACAAAATTAAGGTCTTTAAACAAGTAAATGATACTCAAATCCTTAAATTTTTTTAGTGTGAAGCATTTAAGTTAAATAATCATGAATATTTCTTACTTTCTTGGCCACAGTGTCTTTGAAGGTATTTTCGGAACTCGGATAAAAATAATATTTATTTTATGAGATAATATTCATCAGTGCTGACATTTATTGGTTTTGTTTTAGCGCAAAAAACATTCAGCTGTGTAGTAAAAATGCCAAAAATTCGAACAGTTTAGTTTTTATGAGGAAAAGAATGGGGGTACACAGTTGTGTACCTCAGGTCTGAAGAGGATATATATATATATATATGTATGTTAACATTTGAACGGAGGGTGGTTTGGGGGTCATGATCGGTGAAAATGTACCAAAATTTTCTGGAAGTGCTTTCCTCCGGACGGCTGCAATAGGTAGCTTTTTACTTTTTGTAATGAAAGCTACCTAAAAAATACCAACCTTGATAAAAGCTTATTCTTGCCACTAATACATTGCTTCACAATTGAAGAGTAAAAAATGGCAAGTAGTAGTTACGTAAATAGTTTAACTATATCGCCGAATGTTTAGTGCTAACTTTAGGTAGCATTCAAAACCTGTTTTGTCTAACTTTAGGTAGCATTCAAAACCTGTTTTGTCTAAAATAATCACAAGGTAACGGACTTGAGAAAAAGTGAGGGACAAAAGATTACTGGTAATTTCTTAAAGAAAATATCTTTTGTAATATTTTTTTTCATTAATATAGAACACTAACAGTTCATATTTAAAATAATTAAAACTTTTTATTTTAAAAAATTCGCTCAAATTTAAAAAAAAAAAAAAAAAAAAAAAAAAAAAAAAAAAATCTGAACAAATCTTGGAATAAGACCGGCATTTTTGCTTAGAATCAAAATTTTAAAGATAAATTTTTTATTGATTTTTTTTTTTAATTTTTCATGCTAGAAATGTTCAACATGATCTTCTTTAGCTAATTCATAGCCCAAATCGAACTTTAAATATTAATTTATGTTTGAATTTTCTTCTTTTTACCCTGCGACAACATATATAAGCGAAATTTGAAAATGGCCCGTATTCAAATTTCATTTTTTAAAGTATTATTTTAGTCTGAAAATATATTTAGCTATTGTTTGGCCTAAAAAAATGTCAGTAATATAATTTAACCCTCTTCTGAAAAAAAAAAAAAAAAAAAAAAAAACTCAGTAAAAGTTTTGTATCTACTAAAAAAAACTTTTCAAAAGTAAAAAAAAGAGCCAAGCTAAAAAAAAAAAGCGGAAAAAGGTTAAAGTTGTAGCTAAAAAATGGTATGATATCAAATTTCCAAGCATATATTATGGTTCTTATTTAATATTTTCCATTAAAAAAATTACATTTTGTAAGTCAAGTACCTTCGTATGTGTTGATAGAAAACCTTTTCTCCTATACTAAATGCATCATAACGTGTTTCTAAAAATTCAAATGTTTTAAAATTATGCATGAGGGGCTTGGCGGCCATCTTTCCATATTTTATATAAATTTCTGTCTATCCAAATCCATAGTCAAAATCCGAAATTCAAAATTGTTACTTAAGCAGGTATTTTAAGCTTTTTCTTTACGGAAATTTATTTACAGAACTTTATCTCATAAAACAATAGTGATTTATCTAAAAGATTCACCTTGTAATTATTTCATAGAGTAATTAGTTATTTGAAAACGATGGAAATTAATTTCTTTTCTCAAACTATCAGTCTTTTTCAATAAGTCTGTTTGCAGTTGAAATTAAAAGTTTAGCATTTTACTAAAGAAACCATTTCGTGCCTTTCCTTTATGGAATTGTGTATTAAGATAATGGTGACATATCTTCGCTATTCTACTTATGATTGCTTTTTTAGAGTGATTAATCATTTAAAAGAATTAACAATCAACTTCCTTTCTAAAAATGAAAATCTGTTTAAATTTATTTGTCCGTAGTTAATATCAGAAGCTGTAAATTGTTGTTAATACAAACTTATCACGCTTTCCTTTACTAACTTGGGTGCTCAGACCTTTGTGTAAAACATGGAAAGATGGCCGCCAAGCCCCTCATGCATAATTTTAAAACATTTGAATTTTTAGAAACACGTTATGATGCATTTAGTATAGGAGAAAAGGATTTCTATCAACACATACGAAGGCACTTGACTTACAAAAGGTAATTTTTTTAAATGGAAACTGTTAAATAAGAACCATAATATAAGCTTGGAAATTTGATATCATACCATTTTTTAGCTACAACTTTAGCCCTTTTTTTTTTTTTTTTCTTTTTTTCTTTTTTCTTTTTTTTTTTAAACTTGGCTCTTTTTTTTTTTTTTTTTTTTTTTTTTTTTTTTTTTTTTTTTTGACGTGACAACGTCTTGTAAATTGGTTTGCCGGGAGACACTTCAAGAAACTGCGTTACGTTACGTTACTCCGCTCACGATACGCGCTCACTTTTCTCTTAACTTTTTCCGGTCACTTGTGGGACCATTTTCTGAACGTGAATGTGAATTCGCTGCAAGGAAGGGGCGGTGCTTAATAGGAATTTTAGATAGTATCAAACTAAGACGAAATACGTTATGTATTAGTTATTAGTATAAAGTACAAAGAAAATAAGTGTAGTTTATTTCGTAATTCGGTGGTATATTATGGAAAACTAATGATATGTGATTAGTGAAAGCCATTTTACTTTAGTTATATTCTGCTCATTGAAAAATTCTTTAATATGCTGTTTACAAAATTCAACATTTGACATCAATAAACATGAAGTAAAATGTGTTTAACAAACACAGTGTATTGCAAGTTATTGTATGTATATTTGTATATAAATACGTATGTATGTGTAAAGGTAAAAATAAAATTTTGTTAATATGAAATTCAGTGCGAGATTCTTTGTATAAATTAATGTTTTAAATATAATTCTTTGTATAAATAAATGTTTTAAATTGTTACTATTATTTCATCCTTCTTCCTACTATACGAATGAATATTCACATTAAAATTATTTTACAACTCAAAGTCGTTGTCACGTAAAACTTTCGCCCGTATACCGACTTTACAGGCAACCAATTTTTTTTTTTTTTTTTTTTTTTTTTTTTTTTTTTTAACTTTTGAAAAATTGTTTTTTATTGGATATCATTTCTTTTTTTTTAAACAGATTATGTATAACTTAAATAATTTTACTCATATTTTAATTAAAATGAGTTTTCGTATAGCCTTTGTAAACAGTGAGCAAACACAATATTTATTATTTTTCTTTGATTGTTTTGTTGGCCCCCTAATTGTCCTCCTTATCAAATGGACATTAATAAATATGATCTGTATAGTCTTTATAATTCTGAATTTCCATTTCTTTTTTTCAGTACGAATTAATGATTTTTGATGACCAGATTGTACATATTTAACATGCTAAAATATTGCAGTCAGAATTTAATGCTTAAAATAAATTTAAATCAAACATACAGATACGATCTAGGTTAAATTAAATTTAAAATAAAGAAAACCGAAAAATATTAGATTAAAAGCTCCTCATATATACATTACATAATCCTCATGATTCTCCGATGAAAACAAACAACTACATCCTTTTGTCAAACTTCGCGAAAAAAAAAAAAAAAAAAAAAAAAAAACTTCATATGAAAATTTACTTATTTTACGAACACAATAGTAACATTTAGACTTGAAGTTACTGTTAAAATATATTACACATATAAGCTGTTGTAAATAGCAAAAAATGACATACTTCGATAGTTTCAGGGAGAAATAACACTATTGGATTTAAATTTTTTTGTAAAATAATAGAAAAACACCTTTACTGTTTCTAGGCAATTTTTGTATTTGATAAACTTCAGTGTCGTTTGCTACTATCCAGCAGTTTTCTTTGCGAATTACTGATAGATAATGACATAATTCTATGTGTGTACCTTCATGAAATATTGCAGATTGAATTCTATAATTTCCATTAGTGAGCTTTAATATCGTATTAGGCATACTTATAACATTAAACATCTTTTTATTTCTTGTTTCGTCCCGAGTCATTGTCTCACATACAACAATTTGAGTAGGCACCTCTATTTTAGTTTTTATTGAACAAAAACCGTCACAATTCTTGCATCGGTTTGATTATCTGATACTTCCTATCGACTAAAATCTGTTATCAATTTATTAATATCAACTGATTTACAATTCTGATTACTGTATAAAAGAACTAGTTGGATGTGCAAATCCCAAAACTTTCTTCTATCGCATACGTATATTTTTATATTAAAAAAAAAAAAAAAAAAAAAAAAACAATTACTCATGATAATGCTTTAATAATTTTAATTCAATGTTATACCAACTTTGATTTTCATCCTAAATTCCTGCTTCAGTCAATTAATCAAAGTAAAAACAAGTTTCCGTCTCTGCATGATAGGCAGATTTTTTTTTCAAATTCAGGGAGGACCTGCCTGCCATACCAAAAATAATCATACACAAAAAATTTGGTTCAGTTCTATGCATGACGACTTCATTCACTTTTAGGTGGTACAATATACAAAATGGCACAAAAATTGCTATTGCAGTACGGGACCGTTCAAGTATTACTTAAGCACTAAAATGGGAAGGGGGAGTCCAGAGTCTGCTTATTTTTTCTGACAAGGGGGAGAAGGGGGGTCACGACAATTCTTACGTAAGCATTAAACAACGAAGCAACTGCAGCTCAAATTCAACAAGCAAACAAAGTATGATGGGGAAAGAGCGTTCTACAGTCCTTTCGAGATTCGCCGTTTATTTTCGATTTTATCCTTTGCTTATCTATCGGCAGTCGCGTGACCCGCATCACCCACTCGCCCTTTGTCTTCATTGTTGTGTGTTAAGTTGTGTGCCAAGTCAAGTACATTGCAAGACTAGAAAAACACAGGAACCGGTGTGGCTGGGTTCTGTTGCCAGGGTAACTGGTCAGTTGACTTTATTTTAGGTAAATCCAGTATTTTCTTTTCTCCCGTTCAATCAGTCATGGAATTCCGGGAATTTTTGCAGAATTTCTGGAAATTTTTGTCTTTTCGCTCCTATTGTCGAACTTCCTTCTCTACAGGTTATGGAACTTTAGAAAGCAGAAAACCTACTTGGGGTTTTTCTTGTCTCGGATACACAGCACAGATATTTATTGTTTTAGTTCAGTCGCATTGTGAATTTACATAGTGAATTTTTAGTGAAAGAGTATTGCTTTTAGTTGCATAGTGAATTTAGTCGGATTTAATTATGGATACAAACATTGACAAAACCTTATTACATCAGAAACTTTACCGGAGCTTTAAAACATCTTGAAATGATACTCCTGCCCAAGTCGTGCAAAAAATGGCGAATGATGTTTGGCGACGGTACAAAAATGAAGCAATGTGCGACAAACATCTTGAAAGGCTTGAACTGATGTGCATTTCTCAAGCCCTTCAATGGTGATGAAGACGTTGAGAGGCTGGAGAAAGAAGTGGAAGAACAAGAAACAGAAACCTGCAATACCCTAGGCCACTGTTCCAGTGAAAACTTTATAATAGACAATGTTGAAACATGGGTTCAAGGATCCTGGATATCAGATTAAAATATGAACACCAAACTGAATTCCAACATTTATATGATTCATGTCAAAAATTTTAGTTATGATACCTAAGTAAGTTAAGACTTCTTGTATATCTTGTTTTATTGTTCAGTGTGATAAATAACAATATATTTAAACCATTTTGTATTCTGTGGTTTGTTTAATGCAATAAGAAACAATATATAAAAACCATTTTATATATTTTGATATCACAATCCCTATATGCCTATATAAATTTGTAGGATTAATAATGTAACTGATTGGTAACTTTTTATAGATCAAGAAGTATTGATGTATAAACTGTCATAAAATCTTACTTAAGCAAAGGGGGGGGGGTGTCTAGCATTTGCTTATATTTTCTTACAAGTGGGGGGAGGGGGTACAAAATGACTAAAAATATGCTTACATAATACTTGAACGGTCCCTACCCCCTTCCGGAGAATTTTTTTTAAATTCAAGGAAGACCAACTAGCCTTAACCATACACGTACACAAAAAATTTGGTTCAATTCGATGCATAATTTCATGTACTTTTCGTCGGTACAATATTGAAAATAGCACAAAAATCGCGATTGCAACGCCCCTTCCGGCAGATTTTTTTCAAATGCCGGGAGGACCAACTAGCCATAGCCATACATTTACACAAAAAATTTGGTTGAATTCGACGCATAAATTCATACACTTTTGCTCAGTAAATTATTGAAAATGGCACAAAAATCGCGATTGCAGCGCCCCCTTCCGGCGGAGTATTTCAAAATTGAAGGAGGACCTGCTTGCCACAGCAAAAAAAATTTTTAAATTTTTTTTTCAATTCTATGCATATCTTCATACACTTTTTGATGGTAGAATGGCGACATACGGACATACAGACACACAGACACATGGACAGACAGACATACATTTTGTAAAAACATGTTTTTGGGGATCTCTGACCCCTAAAACGTGTAAATCCTTCCGAAACCGGAAGTCGAAAAAATTTCGATTACAATACTTTCTTCTATTGAAGATAGAATAAAGTAATAAAACAAACTTTGCCACATTGTATGGATGAGCATCCGTAAGTTGTGTTTTGGCATATTTTAGTAATTAAGTTTATATTTGTCGTTAAATTTTTAAATATTTTATTTTTATTAACTAGCGGGCTCTGCCACGGCCATCTTCATTAGAGGCTTAGGAAGCTCTTGGGTATTTGGACGGAATTATCATTATGACCCAATATGCAGAGACAGCTCTTGCTTGTAAATGCCTCTTGCTAAGACAGCTTTCTCGCGGGATTGGGTCGGCGGAGATTACATGATCAGACGTCTTGAACTCCGTCCTAAGCTCCGCCTTAGCAAGGAAAATCTTCTGTGGCCTCTAATGAAGTTGACCGTGGCTCGTGGCTCTGCCCCCTACCAGCTACGGTCGTCAACCCCCGTTGAAGCACCACAGACTCTAAACACACGCTAATTTGATCGGTTTTTTAAAGATTGCGGAACATTGAACTATATATAAACACATAGACAATTTTTTAAGTGGCGATCTCCCTGTAAACGGGTTTCCATTCATTTTTTATTGATTGGAGAATTTTGAGGTAGATTAAGCTGCTAATAAACAACTCCTGGGCTTTTAGATGCTTAATTAAACAAGATCAGTTCAGAAATTTCTTTGCAGTTATTCACTGAAAAATCTTTGCCGCCTGGCATTTTTTGACCCGCAGTATAAGAAAAATGTTTAAGTAAGGTATTTTAAATGTAATATTTAAATCTCATGTAATTTTCACTAATTTTTTCTTTCTCTTTTTAATGTTCACGTAAAAATATTTTTGTTTGAAACGAAAAATTATTTGTGCCATCTTAGAATTCAGAAAAATCGTTAACAAGTCGGAAATTTAGAAACTTTTCAGGAAATCCTCAGCTGGTTTCGCGTCTTGATTATTATTTTTATTTTTATATTATATATATTTTCTTGAGACAGTTCTTTAAGATGCATATATATTTTAAAAATAACCATCATACTGAATTAGAAGTTTTTATCTCCAACCTATCACAATAATAGCAGTTTAGAACTTTTTTATTACAGGGATTTCTTAATAAACTCCAAATTTTTTAAACTCTTCTGTGTCAACATTTACGTTTTAAAATTCACAAGCATTTTAATGGTAACATTTTAAACGTATTTGGTAATGTTTTCAATAATTTCTTACATTTAAATTTCGATTTATTTTTAGAAAGAGTTTTTAACGACCATTTACATTTTAAAACTACCAATTATGCCAAATTTCAGTATTATTTCCCTAAAAGTAATTTTTGGAAATTGAAATTTTAGATATTTTTTTACTCATGCATACGCTCCGGGATAGTAGTACCAGCATAAAACAAAGCCTATGCTGGAGCAGAGTCGGCAGATTAATTTCCCCATCTTTAATTTTTAAATTGGTCCTGTAGTTCCAGAGATTATTCTTTTTAAATAAGCATTTTATGGTAAAATCTATTTCATCATACATTGACGTCTGAGTTATCTGTGTTGATTCTCTGCTCACCCACAAAATGAACATTGTTTACCATGGTCCTCTTTTTATATAAAACAAGTATGAAAAATCATGCGTTAAGCATAGATTATGAAGCACTTTCCAACACTTAATGAAATCTTTAACTAAATTTTGTTATTTAGGGAAATAATAGTGTATAGCCAAATATACCCAAATATGTATTCTAGTACATAAGAACAGCCCTGTATTTCATATGCCAGTTCATATAATTGGAAAATTTAGCTTAACAAGAAAATACCCAGTAGCTTGAGATTTCTTTTTCAGCAATTCATACTATTAGATGGAAACATACTTGAATACTTTTGTTCAGCCTTGTAGTTTACAATGTACCTTTATTACACGTCAGCATTAGGCTAAAATTTATTGTAAACTAAAACACTTTTAAAACAACTGAAATCACATTCTCATAAATCATCATTCATATGCGTCCATGTACCGAATTCTTTGCGTGGCCCTGTATATCCTTTTATCTATATTCTGCAAACATTTCTCAGTAAATTGAATGAAGCTCAGCGTAAAAATGCATAGCTTATTTAAGAACCACGTTTAAATAATTTACGCTCATATTCAGTAACGTTGGTGAGCTCTTTATGGGAAGCCCTGTATATCAACTATAACATTTATACACACCATATAATGAGCATATATTTAGCGAAATATAAACGCGCATATCATAATTAAAATGCATTTCATCCCTCCATCAGCCATCATTGGACACATATACGGTACTTCGGAAAAAATATACTATTTGAAATCTTTTGTGTGGCCCTGTAAATGCTATGTACTTCATATTATGCAAGACAGTAGCGTATAATTTATATTAAGCTTCAGAGACATATATCAATTTTATTATACATGAAAAAGCTTAATATATTTAAAATATGTAATGGGAAACTTTTGATTCGTCCTGTAGATAAACTAATCATGGTAGAAACTTTATTTTCGATAGGACTTGTGCTAGGGTAAACGTCAATAACGTCCTAAAATGTCATGGCAATCCGAGTATATTAACGATTTTTCCCCATAGGCCGTAATGTAATGAGAAACTTTTGATTAGCCCTGTAGATAAACTAATCATGGTAGAAACTTCATTTTCGATAGGACTTGTTCTAGGGTAAACGTCAATAACGTCCTAAAATTTCATGGCAATCGGAGCATATTAACGATTTTTCCCCATAGGCCGTAATGTAATGGGAAATTTTTGATTCTCTCTGTAGATAAACTAATCATGGTAGATACTTCATTTTCAATAGGGTTCGTGCTAAGGTAAACCTCAATAACGTCCTAAATTTTCATGGCAATCCGAGTATATTAACGATTTTTCCCCATAGGCCGTAATGTAATGGGAAACTTTTGATTCGCCCTGTAGATAAACTAACCATGGTAGATACTTCATTTTCAATAGGGTTCGTGCTAGGGTAAACATCAATAACGCATAAAAATTTCATAGCAATCCGAGTATATTTACGGGAGTTAGAGCGCGGACAGACGGACAGACGGCCATCCGGCCAGACGGACAGACGGCCAGACAAACCGAATGCATAAGCACTTTTCAACTTTGTTGGAAAGCAGGGTTCGTGATTTTTTTGATTTTTTAAATAAAAATCAAAATAATCGGATTTTTTTGATTTAAATCGGATTTTTTTGATTTAAATCAGATTTTTTTGATTTTTTTAAAAATTACCACATATTATTATTATTTCATGACTTTTTGTTTAATTTAAATAATATAAAATTTACATACATAGACATGCATATTATAAGTATTATCTATTACTAATATTACACAATTTACATAAATGATTCATATTATTTCAAGGTAAAATTTTAGGCTATGAAAAAAATCTTGATTACACAAAATGCATGAAAAACTACAAATCAGATGTCAAAAATTAATTCAACTTTCAATATTTTAATTAAAATAAAAAACATCTGCAACACATAAAAAATTTAAACAAAATTGGAAGTTTTTAACTAAGTTTTTAACTTTTTTTTTTTTTTTAAGTGTTGACTGAGAAAAATGAGTTCAATTGCTGCAATCAAAATACTTAAGGCCAGAGGACACAAATTGGGATGTCATCACTAATCGACTGACTTCTCAGTAGTGTTGGAATTTACACAAGAAAATTTTGAATAGCAATTTTATTTTGCTTGTGGAATATTTATCATCTTATAAAATAATAGCTATTTAAACTCGCTAATAAGAACTTGGAATCTCTAAATAAAAATTCAGCCAGAGAAGGAATGCTACAGTGTTGCCGCATCTGGATATTTTTTTATTGGGGGATTCCAAATTCTCATGTGTATGTTTAAGTTTAAGAAGTAATTAATCATAAGTTAATCAGTATGTTCAGTGTTTTATACGATGATTGATATTCCACAAATAAAATAAAAGTAAATTGTTATTCAAAATTTTCTAGTGTGAATTCCAACATAATTGAGAAGTAAGTCAATTAGTGAATACCTCACAATTTGTGTCCTCTGGCCTTGAGCATTTCGATGGCAGTGGTTTAACAGTTTTATCTGTTGATTTCTAATTTCTGAAAGTATCAAACCAAAGGCAAAAAACATTTGTTCGATTGAAGCAGATAAATCTATTGCAGTAAAAAGCTAGTTGATCATTAATTCTCTTTTTAGTATGAGATTTTTCAATAACTGTAACAAAAATACCTTCCACCATTCTAAAGGGCTGAGATCAATTATATTAAATTAAATAAATAAATCAATTGCTGATTCAGATTTTGCTCAAATCCTTATATAGCAGGCTTCACCAAAGTACAGCACATAAAGTCATACAATTTTATTTTACCTCAACTTGCAAAAGTTTTTCTAAATACTAATGAGTAAATATTCAAATATTTAGTATAGTTCTGTTTAGATTTCTTTACCGTTGCAAGATTATTTTATAACTTGATTCAAATGAAATTTGAAAGCATTTTTTTTTTTTCTAAATTTTACATTTATTTTACGTTTTTACTAAGCTTAAGCTTTATATTTCTGAAAGTTGTTTGATTATATATGGTATATAAAACTAAATTATATTAAAGCACATTATTATATTTGTTTTATCTGAAATTTATTAAAAAATAATTTAAAAGAAAAACTGATTTAAATCAATGATTTTTTAAAAAAAATCAGTTGATTTAAATCGTGATTTAAATCATGATTAAAATCAAGCCGATTTAAATCAACGAACCCTGTTGGAAAGTGCTAAAAAACCACACTCAACTCAATTTTTTTTTCGAAAGTTTTGTTTACATTAGGAATGAAACTTTAAATGCCAATAACTTTAAATGACTACATTTTAGAAGATATCTCTTCTCTCAAAAATTAATTTTATTTTGAAGATGATCTTTCTAAAAATTACCCAGTGTTGCCAGATTGTTGAAAGCCAATTTCCCCAAAATTTCTGAAAATTTCCCCAAATCAGCCCTTTTTTCAGAAAAAGTTCCCAACGCTATTTCTGATCAAAAAAACAAATTTTCAATTTTCCGTTATAAATTTTTTTTTAACAAATTTAAATTCAATTTTTTCCCCAAATTAGGCATTTTTTCAAAAAAAATACCCCATTTACAAAAAAAAAAAAAAAAAAAAAAAAAAACTTTTAAGCTTAACAGAATTTTGCATTCATATTTGCAGCTAATTATTGACGAGAATATGAAATACATTTTTTAACGACAAGCTCCTTTACACTTGTTATTTAAATTGCTGCCAGTCGATGATGCTGGCCTATCATTACATTAGCTCAATCTATGCTTTTTATACCGTTAATTTTTTCAAAATTTAGATAATCTCTAATTAGATAGGGTTCGAATGAATCTGAGATGATGTTGACATTATCTGCTTTTTATCTCACCTAAGCTATAAAACATGATTTTCAATTTTTGTCACCCCTACTGAAATACCTATCTAATGTAAATCATCTACATTGTATCAATCACTATGATTTCGTCAATAATGAAACAAATATAGCTGCTTTTAACATCTTTTAAAAAGCACAGGAAATGAACGTTTCGGACACATCCCGAAGTCGAAGCATAATCACGAGGATAATGATTTATAGCTATTATTTCTGTGTTTTATTTTCGTTTTACAAATCAAAATCGAATTCGAGACAGATCCAATATTGGAAAATGTATGAAAGTAAAAATTGAAATTATGAAAACAATTCCCCAAGATTTTCCCCAAAAATGTTCATAGTCCCCAAACATGTCCCCAAGAATTGCTTGTCCCCAAAAAATTCCCCTGGAGCTTCAAAATTCCCCAAAATGGGGACAAAATCCCCAATCTGGCAACACTGAAATTACCTTTTACGCTGTTTTATTCGTAAAAATAAGTTCAAAGAAAAATATCCTGTTGGTATATAAAACTTGAAGTGGTTGTATCTAAATTGATTTGGGCTACTGTAATGTAGATAGTACACGATCGTTGGCGGTTTAGCGCAGTTTGGCAATTAAATAAGTTTTTTGCTTATTAAAGAGGGAAATTTTGTTTTTTTTAAACTGAATTTTACAAAAGCACACGTAGCTTAAATAATTATCTATCCGAAAATGCATTCTATACTTTTTTCAGTCCCTTATTTAAGTCTGTACCTTGGTTGAAATAAAATTGCTTGACGAAGAAAAAAGTGATCATTTTCAGTATCTCGACGGTTTTTTAAAAATTCTGTATCTCTTTTAATAATAATTTTATAAAGATGAGTTTGATCTCAAATTGAAGCTTTTCTTAAATTTTTCTAGTTATTGTTTTGTTTCTCTGCTACACTTCATTTCTTAAATATCCAAAATTTTAAAATGCCATGTTTGGTCGATTTAACATGGGAAAGTTGTCTCGAGTATATTAAGCAGTTAAGCGGTCTTCATGTTTTTGGCGTTTGTTCGTTTGGCGAGCATATATTTTTTTCTAGCTTGGCTTGGCAGAACGACCGTCCTGCTTGATCAGTTATTGTTTGGTTAGTTATATTTTAGTAGATATTATGTTATGTTGTTACATTTTAAACAATTACGAATTTTTAAAAGTAGTACAAAACATAAATTTTGGATATAGGTTAATTTTGATAAGGAGCTTTCCTGATTAATTTTGGGGATTCTTTTATTAAATATAAAAGGAAGAACGGGCGATCAACACCGCACCTCTTCTTCAATTAGTTAAATGGGTTTTATGCAGAATTATCCGATTTGCTACAAATTTTGTCTATAGGTCTTTCTGATAAGACGAATCCCTGAATAGTTTCGAGGGTTTAATGGTTAAGTATACAGGAAGGACCCTTAACTTGTCTTTTAAGAGGCTTTATTCTTTGGAAATATAAGGTTATAATAAACAATAAGTGAGAATAGCTCAATGCCATCAGTTTAATTAGGCAGTATTCTTTTTATTAATTTGCTTGCTTAAAGCAGCATTTTTGTTTTTGGAATACCATTTTTTACTTACCCATCATACGTAGTATAGGATAAGTATTGCAAACATTTTTGATAATCGAAAAAAAAAAAAAATTGACGGATTTACACGTTTTAGATACTGGAGATTCCGAAAAACACATTTTTAGAAAAAAAAAATTGCTGTCCGTCTGTATGTGTGTCTGTCTGTCTGTAACCGCTCTATCTCCCGAACAAATTGAGATAGAGATTTGAAACTTTGTATATACTTAGTATGTAAGAATGGGATGAAACTTATTTAATATCAATAACCTCGATTATACGGAACTATTTTTTCGGACTCTTGAAAAATTCGTTTTGTTGAACGGTACATAAAATTTTTTGAAATGATTTATTTAAAGGAGTGGACGTAAAAGGCAATAAAATAACACAAATTTTGCATAAAGAACGAAGTCGATCGGATTATTAGTTACCGAGATTACATCAAAAGATTTTTTGAGAGAGCTTGTAAACGAACCTTAAATGTTGCGATTTTTTTTTTTTTTTTACAGTAAGAAACTTACTTGAGTCGTCTGTAGTAACATATCTTAATATCATGTGCATACGACCATTTCTGCAAGAGTTAGGTCATTTATTATTTTTCTATTCTATGTTAAGTGTAGGAATCAATTTCTCTAAACTGGTATAGCTCAAAAACTAATACTTTTACATGAAACTTACAAAGGTTTGAACTACTCATAAAAACAATTCAAATGATGTAAGCCGCTTAAAAATCCGATAATTACACATGACTATAGTCCTGTCAACAGTTTTTGGTCTGAACAATTTTAAAAAGTGCAAAAACAGCACTTTTAAAATCGCATTTACGGAAAATCTATTCGTCGAATTCTGTTGTATTTTGTATTTTTGTTTTTTTATTCATATGGCACCAGTGGCGTAGCAAGCGGAAGGGGGGGGGGCGGAGGGGGCGGCCGCCATAGGTAGGGTGAGACCCATTCTTTATTTGCAAATATATATATATATATATTACGATAAGATTTTGGAAAAGAAGTCTGATATAAAATGAAACTTCTAGAAGACGACGCAACAGAATTAATTTTATTTTCTTAGAGAATGTAAAATTTTATACAGAATAGTGTGTCGAAGTAGCATTTACACCAGGGAATAAAAATCAAGCTATCCAACGAGTAGTTAGCAAAAGCAAAATTTAAAAGAAAGAATTTTTTTCTACATATAGGCACAACACTGACTTATGTGGACTATGGGTTAAGTGAGGAATCGCTCCTGAGATTTTTTTTTTTTTTATGCAGGAGGACAAAAAGTAAATAAGGAATGGTATGGCCATTTGTTGTAATAACACAGAGTTATGATTGAAAAAATACGACGAATTGGGGGGGGGGGGGGGGGGTTGTGACACCCTATACATCCGCCCCGGGTATCACCCATCCTAGCTACAGCCACTGTATGACACGTGGTACGCCCAATTACATAGAAACAAGAATTTTGTTTCTATCATAACTAGAACGCGAGCTATAGATGTGCCAATATCCCGTTTTGGCAAAATATAAATTAGACAGATTACTAAAAAAAAAAAAAAAAAAAAAAAAAAAAGTATGTTAAATCATTTGCCATTCATTGGCGGAAAATTCCTTTCATTTACAGTTGATTGCATTGCTGTTTTGTTTATTTTGCTTGGCGAAAAACTCTGTCGAGGTTCTATGGCCGGAAAAATTTGATTGTCCTTTTTGCGATAATATGACTCTTTAACATGTGTTAGAAAAGATTGATTTTACCCAATATCTTTGCCTGTGTCCACTTACGTTGTGCAACTTGAAGTAGAGACCGCATGCGTTGCACACTGGTTCTCCGTGGTGGTTCCGCCTCCACAAAGTGGTTGTGGTTGTATGACAGTTGACACAGCTCGTTCCGATTCTTTTCGATGTAGACTGTGTAAGGAAAAAAAAGAAGAAAACAAATTAATATGTTGAAAAATGATGACTCCGCATATATCCAGGGCCCGACTTAGACAATGGGGGGGGGGGGGGGGTCCTGGGGCAAACATTATTAGAGGAACCCCCTTCTATCTTAAAATTTTTCGTAAATTATACTGAAGTGACTAAAACTAAAATTCATTAAACAAAAACAAAAATTGCAGAACAAATTAAAAAAAGAAAATTTATTTCCTGCACTATTTAAGCCCGAAAAGGAACAGATATTAAGATATTTGATTTATTGATTTCATAATTTAGTATTAAATTTTTGTATCAAATAATTTAAATTATGTGAACATTAAAAAAATAAAAATGAATTTCAAACAATGGGATACTTAAAACCCCCAAATCTTAGATTCCGTTCAAACGAAATCGAAATAAATCTTAGACTTTTTTCTGAACATTTGCTTTTTAGATGTGTTCTATTCTTTTTATCTATACCTACCATAAATATTATGCAAAATCTGCAAAACAAATATTTGAAAGTTAAGTTTGGAAAAAAGTCTAAGATTTATTTCGATTTCATTTGTACGGAATCTAAGATTTAGGGGTTTTAAGCACCATATTGTATGAAATTCATTTTTATTTTTTTAATGTTCACGTAATTTAAATTATTTGATACAAAAATTTAATACTAAATTATGAAATAAATAAATCAAATATCTTAATATCTGTTCCTTCTCGGGCTTAAATAGTGCAGGAAATAAATTTTCTTTTTTAAATTTGTTCTGCAAATTATGTTTTTGTTTAATATCTCAAGTTTTTTAATAATTACTGCATTCAGATGAACTCATTTCAAAATTAACTGAGGGTACCATCATCAGGACTTTATTTATGCGGTATCGTATCACAATTACTGATGTAATTTACCCAGGGCCATAGCTAGAAGTGAACTATGGGGGGGGGGGGGCGCTCAAGAGAACGTCTGAGGGGCTCATATTTCTCTCTCTCTTCCTCTGACGCAAAAAATATATTAGTGCATATTCACATTGTAAGTGTTATTAAATTGTTGTAATAGTTCCATTTTATGCTAAAAAAGAATGTGGTGATGAAAAATTCGAGTGTATAATAGTTCAAGATTAAACATCATGTTCATGTTGGCTTCATATGTGCAAGCAGGATGAGCGAGTGTTGAAGCACTTTAGTTACAATTTAGCAATTCTGCAAAAGGGCCTCAAAAGGGCTTCTTCAGTTAGAAGCTTCTTGATCAATGTTTGAAAATGTCCTTTTATTTTAAAATTCATGCTTCATATTGTTTTTTGTTGACGATTTTTGTATTTGTACGAAATGTTTGCAAATCTCCGTTTCATTTCTAATATGACGTCGTAAATATACCATTTTTAATTCTTACAAAGAAAAAAAAAAAAAAATCTTATTTTTTATTTATCACGTAAAAATGATTAATTGCTACAGGAAATATGCCCAATGACCTCTGTATATTTTTTTTATTGGAGGGAATTATTTTTTAAACAATTAGATCCTTTGAAGAAAATTTGTGGAAGCGCGTACAAAATGTGGGAAAATGTCTAGTAAATAACTCGTTCAATGTTAAATTCCGTATTAAAATAACATTACGGAGTCACACTGGAAATAAATACCTTCTTGGCCTTCCTCCCCCCCCCCCTGCTCGCTACGGTCACCTACCCTTCGCGGAATCGTGAAGCAATCCCTATTTTTTAGCCAACTTCAGACGTAATTGTTTCGTGTCTCCATTCTGGTTCGCTTCACGATCCTTTGTGTCGCATGGAAATGAATGTTGAATTAAGTTGTTGCTGACAAGATTTTGGTTTAAACCACCTAATGACTGGCGCTGCTATGTTGAATTTTTCAGGAAGTATTAACATGCATAAGATAGAAGAAAGTTTTGAGATTGCCACATCTGACTAATTTTTTATTTGTGCTTTACACCGTTTTCTCAATACAAAAGTTATTGACATACTGATTGAGAATATTTGGGAAAAAAAAATGTGTTATAAAATGTTTTAAAAAATAGTGATGCGAATAGAATAGAAAAATAGTCGCCTGTGGCAACCCTGCAGTAACTGTATAATAAATATCCCAGCAAATATTTCTAATAAAACATTTCCCTGACCATCGTACACAAACATACATTCATCTTTATTTTATTTTAATGGTATAGATTTTGTCTCGCTTGCAAATTGCAAATATTAATTGTCTGCTTTGTTTTTAACTATTTAGAAAACAGTTGTTGTCCTTGGCAGAGAATTGGGAAATCTGAAGTATATCAGAATCTTTTTATTGGTTGAATTTCGGAACTTATTTTATTTCATTTGTTTCCTGATTGGTTCAAGTTTAATGTCCAAAAATGGAAAAACTTCTGTTGCCACAATGGCAAAAAAAAAAAAAACCTTTAAAAATAATAATAAGTTGAAAGCAAATTACGATAAAGATTTTAAGGAAATTTCACTTAAAAGTGCATTATTTTCTTTACGCAACGGTGTAAAAATTGAAAATGTGCGATGTTTAGAAGTTTAAAACTTTGCAGTTCCGAAAATTGTAAAACTGAAATTTCATTTAAAAGTTGTTCATGATGCGTCCAGGAATATGAATGTTTAATCCATGTCGTACGTATAATATAAGGAGTGCAGAAGTGAGTCTGATTAACTCCATCAAATAAAAATGCACATTTTAAACAGTCGAAGTTGTATATTTATAATTACTGTATTTCTATCATTGGTACAGGAATACAAATGTTTAATGCATGGCGTTCGTAATATATGACTCGTTATGATCATCATAAAATGATGTTTATAATTCTTATTAATTTAAACATAGAATTTATTTATGAGTCTTTAAAATTTTAGTCTCTGAAAATATACTTTTCCAAATAGTCGTTGTAATTTGTTAAATTACATTTATTATTATTTTTTCTAGTATCCCATTTTCAAAATGGAGAAGGAAGAAAATACTGAAAATCGAGGAAAAGATCCTTGTCCTCAAAATCCTTCATCAACTGCTACTCCAGTACAAGAGGAGGATCCCGCCCATCCAAAACGAGACTCTGCATTTATCCCCATCATATACTATTTAGATTCAAGTGACGAAGAAGTTGAAGTTGTTAACGAGTTTCACCACGGCAAGAAGTCTGACTCTGCTGGCAAGTTAAATGGAAGTGAAGGGAAAACAGAAAAGGATCCTGTTCCTTTGAATGAAAGCGTTGAATGCGAAGTGGAGGTTAAGAAGGATGTGGCTGGAGATCGTTCTGTTTTTAAAAAAGCGAGCGATTTGGTTTCATGCACGAGTGTAACGAGAAAATTGGAAGCAATGAAAACAGTCCAACATAGCAGATCAACCTCACAAATAAATTCATCGTTGAAAAGTAAAGATAGTAAAGTAGAAAATACTGCTACTTCTTCTGTCTTTCGGTCAGATTCTACTCGAAATAATAATAAAGATAATGAAGATGACGTACAAATTATCACACTCATCTCAGATGATAACAAGCCTGATATGATCCAAACAGCTTCTTCTTCCGTCGTTCAGTTAGACTCAACTCCGAATAATAATAAAGACAATAAAATAGCTTCTTCTTCCGTCGTTCAGCCAGATTCTACCTCAAATAATAATAAAGATAATGAAGATGACGTACAAATTATCACATTCATCTCAGATGATAAGAAGTCTGATATCACCAAAATAGCTTCTTCTTCCGTCGTTCAACCAGACTCTACCTCAAATAATAATAAAGACAATGAAGAAGACGTACAAGTTATCACACTCACCTCAGATAATACCTCGCCTGATACCATCAAAACAGCTTCTTCTTCCGTCGTTCAGTCAAATTTGAATGAAAATGACGTCCAAATTATCACAGCCACCTTGGATAGTACCGAGTCCGATAAAATAAAAATAGAAAATGTTGCTTCTTCTTCCGTTGTTCAGGCTGATTCTACTACAAAAATGACTGATAATAATGAAAATAACATGCAAGTTACATCATCCAACTCGGATAATACTAAGACTGATATCTCGAAATTAGAAGATATTGAATCTTCAGTCCAAATAATTAAAAAAGATTCGGATATAGATTTAGAAGACTGCTTACAACTTAGGATATTAAACGGCAAAAGTTTTGTTGAAGAAGAAATTTGGGATTCTGTTGAAGCTAGGCCAAAAACCACAGTTGTTTGTTCACTGGGTGACGACTCGAACAAAGCTAACTGGCAACCTGTTTCTTCATCAAATGATAATGTTTCAATTAAAGATATAGTAGATATTTCAGAAGATGTAGCTTCCGATGAAGATGACGCATTCGACAGCTTTCTCAATTTAGCGAATTCGTCGACTCAGGCGGATCGCGATCTTTCTCCTGCTCAAACAGACAACCACCTGTCCAAGAAATTGTCTCAATTTACCACAAGAAGCAGATATTTTCTGCGCAAAAGACCTTCGCGTTCCAATAAAAATTCGCCGCCGAACGAAATCGAGAAAATATGTGACAAGGATGCGACGAAAGCCATTTCAACAATCACGACTGCAATTGATAGAAAAATGGACAAACTCGAAACTGTTGTTAAGGCATCTTCTTCGAAATCAACTGCGGCAAATTTTAATGCTGCTCAACGGGCTAAAAGAGGTAAGAGACTTTTCATTTCAATTATTTTGCTTTTTAACTTATACTTTGGTAACTCGATTTATCGCAAAATAAGAAGAAAAAATCATGGTGATTTAAGGTTATGTCGAGCTATCTATATAATTTATATAATTTCATACTTAAATTTTTATTTTAAAGATAGTTTAAGCATTATAGTTTAAAATGATAATATATGTACAGGAAAACCACGTTAATTTGGATTAATTGGGACCAGACCCGATCCGGATTATCTGGAGAATTAGACAAGAATGAAATAAAATAAAACATACTTACAGAAAATCGCCTTTATGTTAAACTGAAAAGTGCCTGACTTCAATGCTGCATCTTTATAACTATAAATACTTTTCTGCAAGTGATATTGTAGAAACGTTTAGTCACAATAACAAGGAAACAGATCGATGAGCTGACAAAGATAGGAAAGCGATCCTTATCAGACAAAGGGTCTTATAGGGACTATTTTACCTTGCTATCTTGCAATGCTCTAAGTAAAAATTTATTGTGCAATGGTTTTTTATGACATTTCTAAGTGGTTTAAATAGAAAATTGTGAAAACTGGAGTTGTCAAACTTAGTGATACATTGTTATTTCTTTGAAAGAAAACATCAAACAGTTTAAATAAGAAATCTTAAGGTATTCTTCCGAAAAGATTTCAGAATTTTTTTTATTCAGAATACGGCGATGAAACAAATTAGTGTTATGGAAATTAGCCAATCGTTTCTCAAACTAAAAAAAAAAAAAAAAAAAGGACCAAGTCGATCCGGATTAACGGGGTTCGAATTAGCGGGGTTCTACTGTATATGAATAACAATAATGTATAATATTGTGGGTTAATATGCATATAATAAGTGATAATGAATGATCTCGCGAAATGTTGCAGAAATACAAAAGAACTGTCGTAATAATATACGTCATCTTGACTAATTGCAATGTAAATCAAAATTGTGTATCAAAAGTAGTTTTTTTTTTTTTTTTAACTTTAGCAGACAAACTAACCCGCTTTCTCGAGATTAAAAATTTGTGTCTTTCCTTTTCGGTAAAATTTTAAGAAATGTTTTTTTTAATTAGTGAGTTTTTAAATAATAGCTTGCGTTTATAAAGAATTTTTCAAAATTTTATGATTTGTTGCGTGACAGGGGATATTCAGCTGTAAGTAAACAAATTTTCAAGCCTCTAACAGCTAACTTATACAGTTTCTGAGAATGGACTCTGACGAAAGCTTAAAAAGCATTTCCATAAATTACAATCTATAGACAGCATTATATCCAGTTGTTTGCGTATGCTAGTCTAAGAATTTGTTTATATTCTGGAAACATCTTTCAGTATACTGAATATATAGTGTGTTCCACCGAATAAAGCCACTGTAATTTTGTGCCATAATTGGGCATGAAACAAACCAATGAGAACGAAACAAATATATTAAGAAAGTCTATACAAAAATGCGTATTTACAATGAGTAATTCCACTACTTGCCTCACTTGGTCAGGAAAAAAAAAATAATAATAATGTATTAAAAAAGAGGGGAATAAAAGTGTCCCGCCGAAATCAAATCACTACTGTTAATAGCCAATATATCTGTCATACTTGTGCTTATATATATGGCGAATACTGCCTTTTTGACGGAACGTTTATTCTTTTTAGCTGATTTCACTTTGCCGGAATTGAAGAGCATTTCTCGGATGATTTGACTGGAGAAATAAATAAATTAATTTGAAGTTGTGAAAAGATGTGTGAAGGTGATTTCTTTTCTTCAATTGTACAACGACTCCTGTGCGGTAAACGGGAAGATCCTTCCTTTTGACAAATATAATTACGCTGCGATGATACCACTGGCGCTTTATCTCAAAATGTCACATATATGACTTGGAATATGCAATGTGGCATACCATTTACCAATGCCTGAAATATATTAGCATCAATATAATTTCAGGCTTCAATGATAGCGACCTTTAGTTCTGCCTCAGACTGATCTGTTTTCCATTGGCGTTTAAAGCTCTAGTGAGGCTATTCCACACATTTTCTTGCGGATTGAGATGAGATACAGGACAGGACATTCCATGACATGTGCCAGTTATCCAAAAAGCATTCTTAAGAGCGTTTTGCAAACGTTATGAGGACGTTTTCCTGCTGGAGAATCCAACTTAGACCACCAATTCTCTCTGCAATTGGCAATAAATGGGTTTCTCGCAATTCTTGGTAATCGGTAGCCTACATGCGGTCTGGGGGAAAAGCAAGGTTAAGTTTACCACCATATCTGAAGCCTCCTAACGCTATTGACAAGCCTCCACCATGCTATCTTTTGGAGAAATTTTCTTTTTCTTCCCTCATGTCACGCCAATGGAAAGCAAGGCTGTGTGAAGCTATCCAAACTAACTTTTTTTTCCTATCTAAGAACGTAACAAGATGCCGCTGGTCCTTCCAGGTTTGTTTAGATTTGGCCCCATCAACTCTGCTTTGCTTGTGGATAGTTTTCAACATAGGATGGTTGGCGGAGGCTTATTAATGGTAGTTTGGAGGGTTCGACTACGATGGTAAACTTAACCTGGCTTTTCAGTCGGAACGCATGTAGGCTGCCGATTATCAAGAAATACTAGAAACCAGAGATATAGTCGTAAAAATAACAGAGGATAAACGCTATAAGCAGAGGGTATACCCTAAAATGTGTATCCTATAGCTTTCTTGAGAAACAGGGGGTATACGGTGTTTCTTTAAATAATCCGGAAGGTATACGGCGTATACCCCCGTATGCTTTCCACTACATCCCTTCTAGAAACCCATTTATTGTCACTTGCAGAGAAAATTGGTGACCTGGATTTTCCATCAGAACAACGCCCCCCATAATTTTTGCAAAATCCTCCTACGAATGGCTTTTGGATGCATGTCCTGTACGCTCATCTCAACATTCAAGAAAATGTGTTGGGTATACTCAGTAGACCTGCATATGCCAATGGCCGACAGTGTAAGTCTGTAGCAAAACTGGAGACCGTCATCACTGAAGCCTGGGATAATATTGATGCTACTCTCTTCCAGAGATTGGTAAATTATATGCCACATGACATCATACATTTATGTGATATGTAGACTAATAACAGTAGAGGCTTTATTTCGGCGAGACATTTTCAACCTCCTCTTTTTTTTATACATTAATCTTTTTTCTGCCTAGATGGGACAAGGTGGGAGATAATCCTTGTAAATATGTATTTGTAGATAAGTTTTCTTATTATATTTGTTTCGTTGCTATTGGTAAGTTTCCTGTCCATTTACGATACAAAATCATGGTGGCTTTATTTCGATGTTTCATACTGTAGTTCAGCTAGAAAATGCGTAACATAATTAACTAGTCGGATGTGGCAATCCAAAAACTTTCTTCTATCTTATGCATTTTAATACTTCCTGAAAAATGCAGCATAAGCATAGCAGCACTACCGGCTTGGGGGTTTAAACCAAAATTTAGTTAGCAACAACTTATGTCAACTTATAACTGAATCTAAAGTTTCATGAAAATCCGTTCATTAGTTTTTGAGATAGAGCTATTGCAAAATCTGAAAAAAAAAAAAAAAAAAAATCCGCATAACAGTACCATATGTGCACCAAGAATTAATCAGTATTCATTTATTTAAAATACTAACTGTATCTGAAATTAGATGAAAATCCAATCATTAGCTCTTGAGATGCATTTATTGCAAAATCGTGTAAAATCTACTATAACAGCGCCATCTTTAGGACGATTTACACTAAAGACTAAACAACACTAATCTATATCGGAGATTAACTGAATCTGAAGTTTTAGAAAATTTCGTGCATTAGTTCTTGAGACAGAACTATTGCGATAATCACGAATAATGCACCTAGCACCATGTTATATTAAGTACTAACTGAATCTAAAGTTTTATGAAAATCGATGCACTAGTTCTTGAGATATGGCTATTGTGGAAATTTTGAATAATGCAGCATAGCAGCGTAACCTGTTGAGCGATTCTCACCAAAAACTAATCAGATCTAGTTTATATCAAAGTCTCGCAGAATCTAAAGTTTTGTGAAATTCTGTGCATTAGTTCTTGAGGTAGAGCTATTGCAATAATCACGAATAATGCACCATGACAGCGCCACCTACTGAGTGACTTGCACCAAAACGCAATTAGCACTATGTTATATCAAGTACTAACTAAATCTAAAGTTTTATGAAAATCGATTCTCTAGTTCTTGAGATATGGCTATTGTAGAAATTGTGAATAATGCAGCATAGCAGAGCCACTTGTTGAGCGATTTGTACCGAAAGCTAATCATATTTAGTTTATATCAAGGTCTCGTAGAATCTAAAGTTTTGTGAAATTTCGTGCATTAGTTCTTGAGACAGAGCGTTCACAAAATTTTTGTCACATACAGACATTTTGTAGAAACATGCTTTTCGTTTTCTTTGATCCCTAAAATGTGTAAATCCGTCGAAAACCTGAATTAGAGGTCTGCACGGGCCGAAATTTCCAGGCCCGGGCCTGGCCCGGCGGAAAATTTTTTCGGCCCAGGCCGGCCCGTTGTAAAACTCAAAAGTTCGGCCCGAGCCCGGCCCGGCCCGTTTTCGCCCGTTACAATTTCTACGATTTCTAAAAAATTCAGATTTTTATCATATAATTAAGATTTTTTTAAAGAGTACTGCATACATATCTATGGAATGATATTGCAGCATATTTTACAGGAAATACACATTAGTAACATTAATGATTACTAAGATTCTTAGGCTTTCAACATTAAAATAAAGATTCATTAAAAAATTAATAAGGCTTAGAATAAAAGAAAAAAAAGAAATTTAAAAACATCGTAACTTTTGAAGCTGTTTAATAAAGGAAGATTTATAAAAATATTTCTATATTATTTTATTAAAGATTTTAAATCCAAATTCATACGTTAATTCAAAGAAGCTCCTTTCTGATAGATTTCTAAATTAATTTTTTTTCTCAGAAATGCATAAGATTAGGAGGTGTCTTTATTCAAAAACTATATAATCGAATGGCGTTATCCATTTTTTGATACAAGCAATTTAAGAACACTGCAAGCAAACAAAATATTGTCATAGTTAGCGTTTTGAATAGAATTTCCGGAAGCAATAGCATGGGAAGGGAAAAAAACCTGCAACCATTTGAGAAACTATTGTATCTCAACAAGGTTATAGAAGTATTTTATTTACCAAAAATGAAAAGCGCTATTCGATTCCAAATCCTTCAATAGTCAGGCTTATCACTTTTATATTTTTACAATTAAAAATTAATGTAAAAATGTGTCAAACTTTCTCGTTATTGAAAATTTAATTTAAAAACCATCAAGGAGTATATATCTGTTACAGGCCAAACCCGATTTTAGGCCAAACTAGATTGGCCTAGTCCAAACTAGTCTATCCTAATGCCCATCGGATAGACTAGTTTTTCCTAGGCCAAACTAGTCTATCCTAATGCTCATAGGATAAAC
The DNA here is from genome assembly GCA_964019185.1 of Maratus speculifer. Classification (NCBI taxonomy): domain Eukaryota; kingdom Metazoa; phylum Arthropoda; class Arachnida; order Araneae; family Salticidae; genus Maratus; species Maratus speculifer. Next base: position 4,139,279 of record OZ025296.1, on the reverse strand, counting down.
TAGTTTTTCCTAGGCCAAACTAGTCTATCCGAACGCCCATCGGATAAACTAGATTTTCCTAGGCCAAACTAGTTTGGCCGAACGGTCATTAGGATGAACTAGTTTAGCCTGCTATTCATTGGTTTGAACTAGTTTATCCTAGGCCGAACTAGATTGTACTAGGCCAATTCAATTTGGCGTGATTTTATTGAATCTAAAGATCGCCACGGCGCCAACTTTCTAGTTTTGATCTAATTTATCCTAGGCCGATGCAATTTGACTCGCTTTTAGCTCACATACTATCAAAGCGTGAGAGCTAATGTGCTCATAGATTCTGTGTGTGTGTATGTAACCATGTACGTATGTATGTATGTACGTACGTATGTACATACTTATGTACGTACGTACGTCGGGCTAATATATAGCGACTAATATAACGGACTAATGTGGAATTAATATAACACAAGCACCCAAGTGTTGGAATTTGGAATTTGGGTGCGATTTAGTTCAAATCAGCCGGCTTCGCCCGCTATCGGGCCCCTTGTTTTATATAAAATCTCGAAACGGGCGTATGTTGAAGCAAATGAACCCCGAAGAGAAAAAAACATGATGATAAATATTTAAGAAAAAAGATTCCGCATCGAAATACCACTATTTCCTAATAGTAATTTTTGTAAAAATGTTATATTCTTGTTGGAACATTTTGAAACTTACAGTTTATGAAACTTACAGTTTTGAAACTGACAATTTATGACATTTGATATAAATTTATAAAAAAAAGTCACATTTCGGCGTGAAAAAGGGTGTGGATGCGAACAAAATCGCGAAATATAACGGAAATTCTAGCTTTTAAAGCACCGCGACCTCAAGTAACATATCTACTATTAGGTTGTTTAACGGAGTTTCATTCAGGTACAGTTTTGTTAATAACAGAGTGCACTCCTTGGTGTTGGAATGAGAAACTAATATAACGTGGCTTAGTTAAAACTTGCTGGCTTCGCCCGCTATCTGACTGGCCTAGGCAGCGGGGTTATGGTTGGAAATTCGTTCGCTTCAAGGCTCTTTCGAAAAGGAGGATTACATTCGGCGGTACGTACTCAGCATGCTTGCTACGATTTGAATTTCGTTCGCTTCGAAGTTCGTTCGAAAAGAAAGAGGGCATTCGGCAGTACGTGTACAGAACACCTGCTATACGCTGTCGCAAGCTGTAGGGATGCGGCTGAAGAACTAATGCACGAAATTTCATAAAAATTTACATTCAGGTAGTCTCTGATCTAAATTGATGCTGATTAGTTTTTGGTGTAAATCTCTCATTAAGTGGAGCTGCTGTTTTGCATTTTTTATGATTTACGCATTAGCTTTATCTTAACTAATACACGAATTTCCATCAAACATCAGATTCAGTTCGTCCATGAGATGAGTTGGTGTTGTTTCTATTTTGAAGTAAATCACTCAACATGGCTATGCTACGCTGCATTTTTAACAGTTTTTACAATAGCTATATCTCATGAACTAATGAACGGGATTTAATATAAATTTATATTCAGATAATCCCTGATATAAATTGATTCTGATTACATTTTCATGTAAATCATTCAAAAATCACTATTCGTCAATAGTGGCATTAAATGCGGAACATATTTTTATAAATTTATATCATGTGTCATAAACTATCTTAAAGTTTCAACTAGATCAACCTAGAATTTCCGTTATATTTCCTGATTTTCTTCGCCCCCCCCCCCTCTTTCCCTTTCGTAATTTGACTTTTTTTTTACAATTTTTGTTATGTGTTATAAATTATCACAAAGTTTCAAACAGTTCCAACAAGAATTTAACATTTTTACAAAAATTACTAATAGAAAATAGTGGTATTTGACGCGCCATCTTTTTTCTTAAATATTTAACATTATGTTTTATTATGTTTCTAAAAGTTTCAAATAATGGTAATATTTAATTATCAGCTAAAACCTTAAAAAGTGCTGAGATAAAAAAAAAAATCTAGCGTCCTCTTACTCTACCCCCCCCCCCCCCATCCTAATTTCAAGTGTCATGCTTTATTTAAGCTTTTTCTTATTTTTAAAAGGATTCGGATATTTAGTTTCTTAATATGAACAATTTCGCCTGAAGTGATGTGTGCAAAAACCAATATCTGTTACGAATTAAAAATCTTTTCATAAAACCGAAAGTCTCTATCCGATTGAAAAAAAAAATCCGTTCTACGTTTATATCTCAGAACCCCTAAAATTAATCAGGTAAACGCCTTATCAGAAGGAACATACATCCAAAATTTGAAACAAATCGGTAAATTCTCTGTGAAAAACCTATTTACATAAATTAAGAGTGTTACCTCCCATTTCTCCTTTCTTTATACGTAAACAATGAACACCCACAACTGATCATGGATGTACCTTATCAAAATGATATTATACCTAAAATTTTAATAAAATCTGATCATTTTGCATGGAAAACTGACTTAACTAAATTAAGGAGGTGTGTGTGTGTGGGGGGAGGGGAGGTGCGGATTAGCCTTTTGTTCTCCCCCCCTTATTCTTATTCAATGAACCCCTGAAACTAATCAGGAAAGTTCATTATCAGGATAAATCTATGTCCAAAATTTGAAGCAAATTGCTATCAGGAGTTATCGCATTACGTACACACGTACGTACATACGTACGTACATACGGCCATACGTACGTAAATTGTTACATACACATACACAGAATCTGCGAGCACATTAGCTCTCAGGATTTGATAGTCTGTGAGCTAAAATCGCGTCAAACTGCATCGGCCTAGGATAAAATAGATCAAAATTAGAAAGTTGGCGCCGTGGCGGTCTTTAGATTAAAAAGTCCTTCCGGCAATGCCGGGAGGAAAAGGTAGCTTTCATATACTTATACATTTATTTATTTATTTTAAAGTAAGTTACATTGTTCAAAAATACTAAGCTCAAATTAGTGGAAATAATCTTATAAAATTAGTGATTTTATAGGATTGAATACAGTGAAACCTCCAAATAAGGGACACCTATGGGACCGGAACTTTTGTCCCTTAAATAGAGGTGTCCCTTATTCGGAGTTTTTATATTATTTTTTTAATTAATCTCTCTGAAGGATATAGAAACAGCAAACCATTAAACATGATGCGCCATAAATGACTCAAAGTGTATAAATTATGTTAATTAGACAAAAGGAAGAAAAGAGAATTAATCAATTAAAATTTCCCATTAATTACTAAATTATTAAATGATTTGTAGAATTATTGATTTATATTTTTATGCAAACTGTGTACATGCAGCAAAAAGTATAAAAACATTTGAAAGAATTTTACTTGAAGTAGCAATCAAAAGTGATCGTTTTGCAAATTTCAATTTTTCAGTATAAACCTTTCATATGTTCATTTACCATACTTATAAATTTTAGTTCTTCATTACCAGCCGTATTCACCAAACAAGAAGAAAGTATTCAACTCTTTTGCATATTTTAAGGCAACAAATCTCTTAACTGCTCTACTTAGCAATTGGGAAACGTTTTGGCGCATTTACAAATTCATTTTTTAATTGAAAGGTATAAAATTGGAAAGCTTGACTATGGAAGCAATTTGCAATTGAACATTATTTTAAATTTTTTGAAAAATAAATTACCTGTAAAAACCTGTATAAGTGATTTTGATCACGTGACAAATACCTTTTTAACCCTTTTTTTGAGTACTTATTTTTCTTTCCGATGGAAATTCGGTTCAAGACGCCCACATTGATATTTTCTAAAAAATCTATTCCATTAAAAAAAAAGGTCGATTATATATTTTCTGAACCACACTTGCTAGTTTCAGACATTTCCGGATAAAAATTAATTAAAACAATATGTCTTAAAAGTTGCCTTTTTCGGATTTGAGAACAGCAACCCTCTGACAGTCTTGCAAAAGGGCAAAATTGTAATGTTGTTTTCTCAGCATTTTGTTTTAATTGCTAAAAAAATATGATTCTTTCAAAATTATAGAAAAATCTTATTTACGAATATGAACGTTATCCTTGAGTGTGTTAATCATTGCACAATGTATTAAAAATCCATTAAATCAACTGAGTTATATCATTTTAATTATTGCTTGCATTGCAGTAAAACCTGGAGCTTAGGGAACGTCTATAGACGGGCTTGTCAGTGAGAGGGTTAAAAGCATATGTAAACTTCTTTATTTTACAATTTTCTTTTATTCTCCATTTTCAGAATCATCCTCACAATTTTCGTCATTACTTTCAATGCGGATAAAAACACTAATGTTGAATCAGAATTGTGGGTAAATAAATGGCAGTTAATAGTGTCATATGCCTCTATATAAACATGACTGTATGTCTGCTTGATAACTTCATAAAAATCTGCATTTTAATTTTTATCACAGACTATTTCATTATCTGAAATTCAAAAACCAGTCTCTCTAATCTCATTTTGAAGTGTCCCTTAAATTGAGTGTCCCTTATTCAGAGGTAAATACATTACACGTCCTATTCCAAGGGACCGGGACCGGAAGTTTTGTCCCTTAAATAGAGGTGTCCCTTATTCGGAGGTTTCACTGTACTAGTTTTTGTCAAGACTGAATATTAATAGGAATTTTTAGAAATTAGTCATCTTTTATTCAACCTGGTTTTATTTTAAGCGATTTAGAGAGTCACCAAATTCCACGATATCATAAAGTGTATGCCATTTTTAAGTAACATGATGGATCGTTCAGATCAGACCGTTTCAAACTGTCAGCCATAAGCAAATATCAAAGTGCTATAACTCAATCATTTTTTACGATATAGACAAAACAAAAAGTGTTCTGGAATCATTGTTTTAAGTTCTAACACGTAAAAGAAAAATATTTTTCGAATTTCGATTTTTTTCGCATTTAATTTTAAATTTTTTTTAAAATTTAAAATGGCCACCATTTTGAAACAAAATGGCGGATGATACTGGCCAACGAACTCGGTCGAGACATTTGTATGTACTATATACATACCAAGTTTCATTGAAATAGGTTCATAAATGCGCGTGTTATTACGTGACAAAAATCAGATTGTTTCAAAATGTCAGCCATAAGAAAAATTCAAAGTGCTATAACTTAATCATTTTTTAAGATATAGACAAAATAAAAAGTGTTCTGGAATCTCTGTTTTAAGTTCTAACACGTAAAAGAAAAATATTTTTCAACTTTTAATTTTTTTTGCATTTAATTTTAAATTTTAAATTTTTTAAAAAATTTAAAATGGCCGCCATTTTGAAACAAAATGGCGGATGATGCTGGCCAACGAACTCGGTCGAGACATTTGTATGTACTATGTACATACCAAGTTTCATTCAAATCGGTTCATAAATACGTTAGTTATCGCATGACAAAAATCAGATATATATATATATATATATATATATATATGTCAACATTTGAACGGTGGGTGGTTTTGGGGTCTGGGGGGTCATGATCGGTGAAAATATACCAAAATTTTCCGGAAGTGCTTTCCTCCGGACGGCTGCAATAGGTAGCTTTTTACTTTTTGTAATGAAAGCTACCTAAAAATATCACGCCAAATTGAATTGGCCTAGGACAATCTAGTTCGGCCTAGGATAAACTAGTTCAAACCAATGAATAGCAGGCTAAACTAGTTTATCCTAATGACCGTTCGGCCAAACTAGTTTGGCCTAGGAAAATCTAGTTTATCCGATGGGCGTTCGGATAGACTAGTTTGGCCTAGGAAAAACTAGTTTGTCCGATGGGCTTTCGGATAGACTAGTTTGGCCTAGGAAAAACTAGTTTATCCGATGGGCGTTAGGATAGACTAGTTTGGCCTAGGAAAAACTAGTTTATACGATGGGCGTTAGGATAGACTAGTTTGGCCTAGGCTAATCTAGTTTGGCCTAAAATCGGGTTTGGCCTGTAACATATCCAAAGATTAAGCTAACATAAGTTCTTTATCGCTGTTCATAATTTTACAAATTATGTTGTCTGCCCTACAAATCTTGAGAACAATTAAGTCTTCTTTCGGTCCGGCAAGTCTATATGTAGAAAAATAATGCCTTGATCTCCAATTTTGATCTTGGCCCTGCACGACTCAATTTAAAAAATATTAAAACGGGTTACACACAATGTAACTGTCTGATGCCGATCTCTACACTGCACAAGTTACATTTTTATATTGATGCTGTCAAACTAGTATGGCTCGTGACGTACATTTATATTTATTCTCCTTAAAACCATTTTCGTTGAAAATAGGTTTATATTTTATCGTTTATGTTCAAATTTTGAAAACGGGAAGGCAGGTCCGAAAACTTTTATATCGGCCCGGCCCGGTTCGTACGGCCCGTTCAATTTTTTTGCCGGCCCGGCCCGTTTATTTTGTTTGTCGGCCCGGCCCGTTGAAAAAAAACATTCTAATTCTGCCGGCCCGTTAGCAAAATCGAAACGATTCCGACGGGCCGGGTACGAGCCACGGGCCAAGCCCGGGCCCGTGCAGACCTTTACTGAATTCAGAAAATTTACCACGAATCCAATACTTTCTTCTTGTAAAGATAGAAGAAAGTAAAAATTAAAAGTTGTTAAACCGATAAGTTGTTATACCCAGTTAAACCGATGGCATTGATTTCACAGACCAGTCACATTAAATTGAAAATTCCAATGATTTTTTTATATTTAGTATATATTTTTCAGATTTTTTCCCGAAAAATCATTTTTATTTAAAAAAAATATGTATTGAAATAAAATTTAGAAATTTATTAAAAGCGATAATTTCCAGGAATTATCAATCGAAGAAATCGTTAAAAATCGTTAGTCTTTTTGTTTCTATATTACAATGGCCAAACGTATCTGTGCGTAACGTGTACGTCATTTTGCGAATGGCAATACTTTTCCCTGCAATTTCGGTTTTACAATTTTCGCTACTGCAAATTTTACACTTTAAGCATCGCATATTTTTAATTTTTACAGTGTCGTACAGAGAAAAAAATGTACTTTTAAATGCAGAAAGCTGTATTTGAAAGCTGCATCTCAATTTATTTTTGAAATATTAATTTTTTTACAGTTTTTAGTACCAATTTTGTAATTGTGGCAACAGAATCACTCCATTTTCTCTTAAAATTGAAAAAAGAAAAAAAAATAGAAATTAAAATGCGTCTGTTATAAAATCCGGGGAATTTCGGTTTTGTTTCTTTTAATAATTTGAACAATTTAGTTTTATAGTATTTTGTTAATTTTAGTTTAAAATAATATTTGCTTGAGAAGTAGACTGAACAATATACGATGTATTTTTTACTGTAACTAATTTTGTAGATTTATTATACATAAATAAAACAGTTCTTTTTCGAAGATTTTCTTTCGTTGAATTTCGACGGGTTCCACCTCGTTTTAATTATTTTGATAATTTTGATGTTTTAAGCGTGGTTAATTTACATGTATTAAATTTCTGTTGTATTTATATATTTATTGGATTGATAAAGTTTAAATTTTATTATGTAGCATAAGCCCAAAACAAATGCTAAGTTATTTATTTTATATTAATTTAAGTACAAACACATTTGTCTTTTGTAATCGTCTGTCTGCAAGTGAAGAAAAAGATTTAAAAAAAGAAAAAAAAAAAGCGTGAAAATTATTTTTAAAACAATAAAAAATTATTAAATTGAAATACAGTTTTCAAACAAGTTGTGATATAGTTTTCAAACAAATTACATTTGAAAGTACTTTTCTTTTCCATTCGGCGGTGAAAAAGTTGAAAATGTGCTACATTTAGAAACTTTAAAAATCGCTATAAAAGTAAATAAAAAATATTGTCTGCTGTTGCCATTCGTAGAATGAAGTCAGCGTTACGCACATATATTTTCGTCCTTTATAATATTACTATTCTAATGATAGCCTATAACGATATCTCTAATAACATTTTGATCTTTTATGAGTCAAAAAATGAGCATGTAAAGACTCAGTCACATTCAGTACATATTTTTTCATCTCAAACAATATTTGGACCTTCTTTGTAAATATTGGAATAAGTCGATTCCGATCCGGCAAAGAGTCAAAACTCAACCGATTTTATCCGAACCATGAATCGGTTGGGCTACGGGTAGAACCCAAGTTGGATGCGGATCGCTACTTTCTTGTCCTTTGGAAAGGACATGGAGAAGTAGAGAGCTTTAGTCTTTCTGAGTTACCTCTCTCGCAAATAATGTTATAGAAAATTCGAAATCTTCCAGAAAATTATGCCTGAAATAATAGAATAATACTTACTAAGTCTTCTTGTCTTTTACGTACAAACATTAAAAATTCGACGCTAAGCAAATCATCCAGTCTTTTCCCAAACACTGAATCGATTAATATATCTGTGTTAATTTTTTTTTTCATATTCTTCCCAAATACATGGGGAGTTCTTAGACAAGAGAATCTACACAACATAATCTTTGCTAGTTTATTCTCCCTTTTGAATTTATGTGCATTCTTTGCATGTCTTCATCTTGCGCGGATACCAACTATAAAACACATTTTTCGGTTTAAACAACAATTTCAAAGGCAGCAACAGACGATAAATGCGTTTTCTTCCCAGAAATCACGGAACAGATGAGAATTCTTGCCGTGCATTTTTCTTGCAAATCGTGGTTCTTTTTGCAGATGAGCGTTAAAAAGACTTTTGTCTTTGCCAAAATTAGTCAGAAATGGAATAAAATAAAAAGAAAGCAAGAAGAGCTTTCTTCATCTTGATGGAAATTGTGCAAAAAATAACTGTGTGATGTATGTTTCTTCAGTTTGTTCCCTGATGTCGGCATTATCGTCTGCCGATCTCACCGGGATCTCGCGCTGCAGAGATCTTGTCTCCATGATAAGATGGTAAGATCTAGCAATCGCATCTCCGTTATCGCGCTTTCTGGGTTGCTTCGGTCTGATGAACATTCTGACCTGAGTTGGAGATACTTTTTTTTTTCTTTCGTAGAAACGCACCATTTCGCCCTAACCATGCCAGCACGGGCCGTTTTCACCCTCGAAGACAAAGTCGTCCCTTGATCTCTCCAAGCCTCATTTGCCTCCTTGGTAAGGTCGTATCATTTGCAGACGTTCGGTGTTATTTTAGAAGTTTTTTTAGTGAGTATGCATGCGGTTTGTAAACAAACATTCGGTGAACCTTTTCACACCTCAGACCTAGTGTATACGTATGAAGATACTTAAGGAATCATAGGTTAGCTGCCAGCCTTCCGAGGGATTTTCAATTCAAATAAACCATAGGCTCCGGGAACGAAATGCAGAGTAAGGGAGGATCCAGCCCTCCATTTAGGGGGGGGGGGGGGAGGTCATGGTTTTTTTGGGGGGAAGGGGTCACATGACTTAATAAAAAAAATTATATTGAGGCCATTTTTATATTAGCCAAAATAGCAATTTTTTAATACTTTTGGGAAGTTGTTTTTATTTGTGGATGTAAAAAATTGCATAAAAACATAAAATTTACACATTTTATTAGATGCCAAAAAATTGAAAAGTTTCCCATTTTCTTATTAAAACAAAGAATCATTCAGAAATTGAGCATTTTAAGTCAATTTTTATTACTTGTCAATTACAAAACTGCCAGGACGAGGAAGCAATTGATTGTCGCGTCCTGAAATTCAGTTTAAACCTCCGCATTTACATAGATTTCTCGAAATATTCTAAGACTTTATCGAGAAATGAAAAACGCTAATTAATCACATTTCTTCTGACACTTACATATGTCTTGGATCTGAGATTGAAAATGTCTTCCTGAATGTGTCAGAAATTGCTTGCTCTGTATTTAAATAAAGCTTTAAAGAGTCAGAAAGATTATCATTGTTGAACAAAGGTTAAATTTAAAAGATTTTAATATATAATTAATTTTTGAAATGTGCTTTAGAAATTTTCTTTGTCCAGGGGGTGGGGGGTCATGACCCCGATGACTTCCCTTTTGTATCCGCCACTGATGCAGAGAGGGTAAGCTTTTGGAACAAATGTGCTTGTGGTCCATATAACTGGACCACTCTTTTTTTAAAGGAAAAAAACAAGAAACAAGCTAAATTAAAAACATCTGTGATAAATCATCGTAAAAGGCTCCATTTAAAACGTATCAACATAAAGAAAAATATTGAAATTTAGCAGAAAAAAAAAGGATAATAATAATAATAATAATAATAATAATAATAATAATAATAACAACAATAACAACAAAATTGTAATTTATTAAATTACAACGACTATTTGGAAGATAATATTTTCAAAGACTTAAATTATTTTAAAGACCATTCTATACTTAAATTAATATTAATGATAAACATCATTTTTATGATGATCATAACGAGTCATATATTACGTATTTGATGGAGTTAATCAGACTGACTTCTGAACGCCTCATATTATGTACGACATTGATTAAACATTAATATTCCTGGACCCATCATAAACAAATTTTAAATAAAATTTCAGTTTTACAATTTTTCGAACTGAAAATTTTTAAACTTCTAAACATCGCACTTTTTAAAATTTTACACCGTTGTGTAGCGAAAAAAAAAATGAACTTTTAAATGAAGTTTGTTTGAAATCTTTATCACAGTTTGTTTTCAAATTATTATTATTTTTTAAGTTTTTATTACTTTTTTTTGTCATCGTGGCAACAGAAGTATTCCATTTTTGGGCTTTAAACATGGACCAATCAGAAAACGAATAAAATATAAAAAATTCGGAATTCAACCAATAAAAGATTCAGATATATTCCAGATTTCCCAGTTCTCTACCGAGGATAACAACTATTTTCCAAATAGTTAAATATGTATATATATATATATATATATGTATATATATATATATATATATATATATATATATATATATATTTAAATTTTTCCTCATGTTCAATGTTTTTTTTTCTTCTTCTTCTATTAAATTCAAATGGTTAATATTGTTTACTATTAATGGTCTTATATATATATTTAATGGAAATTAACAGTGTTTCTGAGAGGGGTTAGGTAGAAGCAAGTCCGACTGATTTCTTTTTCCGGTAATGTTTAGTTATTTTAACCATTTCGCGTCTGGTGTACTATTAATAATGTTATATTCTAATAGAGTTTTATTTTGTCTTAAGAAATACTTTTGCTATTATTTACAGGTAGTAATGGCTATGCATTTACAATATGGTTTCATTATGTTTAGGTATTTAGTATAATAATAATAATCATTATTATTTGTTTAATTTTCTTTGCGCCGTTTGTGGATATTTTATTTTAAACATATATTTTACTCTTTAAATTTAAAATAAAAGTTACGTTCCTGAAAGTATCATGTGTAGTAAAGCGTAAAAAGTATTAGAAGATTGTTAATATAAGTTAAATCTTATTGTAATACAATATTTTCTAAATATCTCCAATAATTATTCCTTAGTCTATAGTTAAATGAATATGAATTGAATGGTACGCAAAAAAGCTACATTCCTTATCTTTCAGGCAATGAAACATTTGTTAATCTATTTGGAGAGCTATTGTTAAGGGGCCGCTGCAGTGAAATTCCCCATTCACGAAATCAGGGTTGGCAAGTTTTTGACAGTGTACGGTTTTATCCGGTTAAAACCGTGGTTTAAACCGTCATGGCTAAAACCTCTTGTCAAAAACCTCGTCAGAAACCTCAAATACTACACTGATCTGTAAAATTTCACATTAAAAATCTGTCACAAATATACAATATTAGATATAATATTAAAAATTCACTTTTACTGTATTGTATATTATGATTTCCGGAAAAAAAAAATTGTCATAAATCTGAAAATTTGGCCTGCCTCCCGACTTGCTCAACTAGCAATGCTTCTGCTATCAAGCCCTGCTAGCTTAGCACCAATTGAGAGAGTATTTTGTAACTTTGGCTTCATACACTCTAAATTCATAAACAATTTGGGTGTAAATAAATGTGCTAAATTGGTTAAGTGCTATAGGATGCTGTGGGGTAAAATTGATCCAGATTATTTACTGTACAAAATCATTTTCTACTGTTTGAACATTCTAAAAAACAATGTTTTATTGCAATTAAAGTAATTTAATTTTTTTGTGATTATTAAATTACAGTATAATTAATTTTAATTAAAAAATTATTCAATGTTTCTCTCTTGTTCTTAAAATGTTTAAAGCGCATTACACGTTTTTGACGGTTTAAGCCAGTTTTTGACGGTTTAAACCAGTTTTTGACGGTTTAAACCAGTTTTTGACACTTGTCATGTCAAAAACCAGTTTCTGACGTCAGAAACCCAACCCTGCACGAAATGTCGTGTTAAGCTATGAGAAAACTTTGAAGCGCGATGACTCATTATCTAATAAAGTTATCAAAATACTGTTTTCACATCAAGTCGACGTCAGATGCCGATGATATGCGTTTTTAAAAATTTTCTACATAAATTTTAAGTATCTTTAAAAAGATGATAAAATTTAATCAAATGGAATTTTTGAAGTTTATTCAGTAATTTTAGTAATATAAAACACACGAAAAAAAAAATTATTCAAAATGTAAATTTGATATGGTTTGCTAATTAAACTTATTAAAACCCAATTTAGATGAAAGTTACCTAATTTTAATGTTATTTCTTAAATTTTGGTAGTTTTATTTACTATGGTAACTGCCATTACTGAAAAAAAGAAATGTAAGTTGTCATATAATGTGTAATTTTCATTATCATTCTTTAGGTAAATTTCATCCAAATTGACCCTTAGATAGGTTTCATTGACAAATCATGTTAATTTTACATTTGAATATTTTTAGAGTTATAATACTAAAATTTTTGCAGTAAATTGTTCGAAATGTAACGTAAGCTACCATGGAATGATCCATTAACGTAAAAGTAATTTTTTTGGAAAATTGGGAGAAAAAAATCGGACCCGAAAGGGTTAAGTCACGTGTGAAGAATTAATTTTAATTTTTCAAAATCATCAGAGTAATAATAATAAAAAAAAAAATTAGTTTATCAAATTTTAAAATCAGGATAGGGACAGTAACCCCCTCACATGACTCTTCCCTTGCTAAAACCTATGAAATAGAAATGTTTTGAACGAATAAGAAATATTACTTGACAAATGCAATCAAAATATTATTACTTAGAAACGGAACACATTTTATTAAATAGATCTTCCACTTAAAAATATATTTCTGGGGTCGATTCCGGCAAAATTTACGGCCTAAAGGGCTCCTTCACAAAATTCCCGTTAATAAATCAATTCTATTCACAAAATTCCTTTTAATTAAATAGGCCCTAACTCTCTACAAAATTCCATTCCATAGAAACGTACTCTTCCTTAATTATTTTTATTTTGTTATGTTTCTAAATGTAAATTTGCTAACAAAAGAAGTTCGCCAAAACACACAACAACAACAAACTTTTGTAGAATCGACCACTAAATTTTTATTTGGCCAGAAAAAAAAAAGAAAAAGGTTGTCTTGGCAGTTATCCTTTTCAGACCTGAGCATAAAATAACTCTACACATACAAGAACCAGGGCCGTAGCTAAAGGGGCGCTATGGGCAGCCCAGCCCCCCCCCCTGAAATATTTTGAGTCCCCCTTGGAAAAGATTCCAAGGTCACTAAAAGAATTTCTATTCCGAAATTCCAAATGAAATTCTGCTCAAAAATCTAATTTAGTTTTGAGACCCTTTCACAGTTTTGCAGAATTACTAAATTGTAACCAAAATAAGTATTTCAACGCTTGCTCATCCTAATTGCACATTCATTTGTAGCTACGGTCCTCAGTAGAACCCCGGTTATTCGAAAATCGGCTTAACTGAAAGACCTTATAATTTTTAAAGTCCATCTTAAATGTGAAAAATTTTATTGTCAACATTATTTTCACCGATGTCAAGTGATACCTTTCAATATATTTCGATTTACGATTGCTATTTTATTTGTAATTTTAAAACAAAACATGTCTGAATCATTTTTAATACATTGAAGAGTTGTTTTAATGCATATTAGCTTTAAAAATTGGAAGCAAAATAAGTAAAGATGAAAACTTTGAAAAATATTATTGCACACAAGTAGAAAAAGTGTTTAAAAAAAATCATGTTCTTTATGAAATAAACAAAGTCAGCTTTCTTATTGGATCCATTGCATAATTTCGGGCACTTTATTACATTTACAAATAAAACATTTTTTTTATGTTATAAATTGTGATTTTTTTCTTCTTCAACTTTAGGGTGCTTTGAATACACTGTAAAAAAAAAAAAAAGGGTCGATCTACTAAAAAAACTTTAGTGATCCTTGTAATTACTAAAAAATTTTTAGTAATCTTAGTCGGTTACAAAAAAATCTGTAAGAATTACTAGAAAAAAGTTAGCAACGAATAAGAGTTAATAGTTTTATATTTTTAATAGCTCTTACTAAAACTTAGTTGGTGTGGCCTTGATAGCATAGTGGTTATAGTAACGGACTCCAGGCTAAAAGGTCCCGGGTTCGAAACCTGCCACCGCCAAATACGCGCCGAATGTGTGAGTTAATAAAGGGATTATGAAAATCCTGTCGGAGCAGGTAGGAATGTTTGGTGCTGCCATCTATTGCGGTTTTGCCGAAAATCTTCCGCTTCAGAAGTCTGGATGCAGCTCGAAGCTTCGGGCGCACATAATGGTTATTAAAAATTCTTTTGGAGCTATTACTAAAATTTGCTTGGTGGCTCTTACTAAAAATTTTTAAGTTAGTTATACAAAAAATTCTTTTGTTCAGTTTACAAAAGAAATGCTTGTTTCACTTGCAAAAAAAAAAAGTTTGTAATGGTTACTAAAAAATTCTGTGGAATACAAATTTACTAAGAAATTTTTAGTAACCTCTTGAATTTTTTTTTTTTTTTTTTTTTTACAGTGTACGGTACCACAACATTTTTTATTACAACTATGTTCTAAATTACGATCACAGCTTTCCATCAAACAAGTTTTCACCTTAAGCCTTCCGGTTATTCAAAAATTTCTATGTAACCCAGTTAACCGAAAATGCTATGCATTTGCGAAGTGCATTAAAATATGCATTTTGTAAAATATACAGGGAAAATAATCGTTATTGTTCATTTACAGGTCCACACAAAATAACTCTATTACACAATAATAAAGGGGGAAATGTTTGCGACATATTTTAATTATAATAAATGATTTCATGTACAATAAAATTGATATACGCCGCTGAGGCTTAATATGTCATGCACAAAATGAAATGCATAACAGGGACACTCAAAATATTTCAAAAAGTATAATTGGTAGCCGTGGGTGATTGAATATATTGTAACGACCCTGGGCTATGTGTTTTGTTTAATTTTTCGAGTGGGGTTGCTTTTTCTAAATTGGCAAAGTTATTTCATCTGTGATAATCGTTAAGTTAGTAATAATGATAATAATAATCTCCGTTAACTTACCAGACGTCTTTTAGGCTTAACGAGTGGTCTGCTGTGTCCGTTCATTTTGTGGTATAGTCCACAAGCATTGCATAAGTAGTGTCCAGTGCCGTCTCTTCGCCAAAGTGGCGTTGAGGTAGCTCCACAATTGACGCATTCTCTGCCTTCTGAAAAGTAAAAAAAAAATGAAACAAAAAAATAATAATAACTGTTTTTCTAGCAATAAAGGCGACCAGGAGGAAACATTATGTTCTAAAGCAGCGGTTCCCAATCTATGGGTCGCGATCCACTAGTGGGCCGCGGCATTTGTTTTGGTGGGTCGCGGAACAATCGAGGTTTGTCATCAAACGTATCTTTTATTTCATCTGTTTAAAAAGATATGACAATTTCAACAGGAAATAATATTTCAAGGGAAAAATACTTATTTTTTCTCTAGGTCAATATACGAACAGAATATCCAGAAATATTTAAATCAGCTTTGAGGTCCTTGATGAAATTCAACACTTCGTGCTTATGAGAATATGCTTTTTCTACTTTGCTATTTTTGAAATACCAAGTACTTAGACAATCTGCGTATTAATAAATGTTCCCACACTGGTAAACATCAATACCAGAAAAATCATTGATACTAAGATTACGTTTTCATAGTAATTCAATTATGTTTTCATAGTAATTAAACGCATTTTTAACTATATTTGTAGTTTGTGCACTGTTTTAATTGCTATTCACTTACACATATTTCGATAACCGATTCTTCTTTTTGTTGATAATGTATCTTCCGTACGAAAATTTGCGTTTTTCGTAGGATTGAATAGTTGAGCGTATAGAGATCGTATAAAAATTGCTATACTGATATACAACTTTATCTTGAATAAATCGCGATTTTTTTTTAAATTTAATTGAAAGGTGAGTGCATTCGCGAAAATTTTTTTCGCTGAAAGGTGGATCGCGTACCAAGAAAGTTTGGAAATCACTGCTCTACAGACTTGGTTCCCTTGTCTGATCTACCCCTTTCTGGCAAACAAAGCATATACTCTAAAATTGTTTATTTCATTGAGTTTCGATATGGGGTCATTCCATACCAAATGAACAAATTAGCTGTGGCTGCCATGTCACAGATTTGAATGAAAATTGGGATATAAGTACAACATGTTTATTTATGAGTAAATGCAAAATAATAGATTTCAGGACAGTTTATTTCAGTATGTATACTCACGTTAAAAGTTGATACAAAATCGAGTTTTGTCTACATGCTTGAAATTTCAATCTTGATTATTAGCTTTAGGAATGAAAAGACTATATCATAAATTATTTTCAGGTAAGAATGGATAATAAGTAAAAGATTGGCGTAATTTAGGATTCGATTTTTTGTTCCTTAATAAAAAATAAAAAAATCAAGGATAAAATTCAATATTTCTATTATTAATAAAAATTTAAGGACATCTGTTATCAGTGTCAAATTATTTGACGTTATAGATAAAAGTACGTATTTTAAATGGAAAAAATTTCATGTATGCCTTTTTGAGTCCTTAATGCTAAAAAAAAAAATAAATAAGGAAAAACTTGACGGGAAAAGGCAATATTTCTATTGCATTTTTACACAAGAAGGAAAACTTTTATATCTTTTCAAATTATTTGATATTATAGATAAAAGTGTCTATTTTAAATATTCAAACGTTACTTCTCGCCTTTCTTTTTCTTTTCTTTTTTTTTCCTTTTTGCTACAGGCTTATTTTAAAAGCGATGAGACTTGAAGGATTAATTATCTAGTAATATCAAAATCTTATAGATGGCAGCACTGTTTTTTTCCTTGAAATCCTGCATTTTTTTAAAAAAAGCGCGCAAATTTAAAGGGAAGTTTTGCGTGGAATGTAACAAAATTACCCTTTTGAACACATTTTTTTTAATTGTTAGAAATAAAAAGGCACTATTGAAAATTTTCGAGCATATTATGGACTTAATAATCTTTATGTCTGTGCAATATTGTTCATGCCGGACTTGTCCTTTATTCATTATTTGAGCATAAATAAGAGGAAAAAATACGATTTTGTAATTTTTTTTAAAAAGTTTCTAAGTTTTTTTTGAAGATGAAGGAATTAAATGGTGATTATCAAACTCTGTGAATTCAATCTTCATACATAATACTGTATCCTGCACCAATTTCACACTTGTTTTATCATTTTTAAATTTTTTTATAATGATTCGAATTTTCTCAAAATTCACAAATTTTCAATTTTAACAACCCATTTAAAATTAATTACGTTGTTACCAGATTGCTATTGCTAAATAAATAAAAAGATAATTATTCAGAGATTATAAAATTGCAAGCCAAATTCATTTATGTTAAACATTTTTCAAGATACAGAGCTTTAAACTTGCGACATTGGACGATTGCACACATGCCGTTCTACACCACAAGTTTTTTAAAAGTCCAAAACTGCTAAAATAATTTATTTTTTGTCCAGATATTTTGCAGAGCTCTATTTGAATATGAATAAAACCTGTGTATCAAATTTTATTAAAATCGGTTACCATGGGGCTACGACTTTTTTTAAATTTTTGCTCATTTTACGTGGAATGACTCTATATATCCTTTTTTCAAAATTTTAAATCGTTTCGGTTTGTAGAAAATATGATTAATATTATTTTACTATTATTAAATAATAATTTTGTAGAGAAAGGAGTGGGATGTAGTCCTAAGGTTCAAACAGACAGATCCTACGGACTGCGGTGTTTTTGTATTGGTCTCGCTGTGTTTTTCATGTTTTATTATTTTCGTAGAATCCAAGTCGATTCAACGGATCCATTTTTTTTTTTTTTTTTTTTTTTTTTTAAATTACTTTAACTTTCGGAACCAGTTTGAACCGCTTCTGAAATTAAAACTATCCTAATGTAAAAGTGTATATATAACCAAAATTGAAAAATTAAAAACTAGCCATCCTCAGCTATACTATGCAAATAAATAAATAAAAATAAAGATTGAGCGAGATATTTGAAAATAATACCTCCATAGACTTAACATTATCATCCGGGTTGTTTTGAGTGACTAGTGTAGGCTCTTAAATTAAATGAATTTAAAATAAAAAGGCCATCTGACGTTAATGTACAGATTTTATTTTATTTATTTTATTATTTTTTATTTTTTTTCAGAGATGGATTATGAAACATTGTAGATAGAAGATAATTGTTTTTGGAATATCTCTCCAAACTTAAAAAAAAAAAAAAAAAAAAAAAACAACTTTTTGTTTTTTACCTGTGTTCGAGCGACTTTTTCCTTTTTGCCGCCTAGTTTTGCTTTCTCTTTTGGCTTTCTTCCCTTTCACCCCTTCGCCGGTCGTTCTTTTGTCATTGTCTTTGGCTGTCGCTGTTGTTCGCGACTGTGAAGATGACGAATGCTGCTCTTCACTTCTGGAGGCTGCGAAGTCTGGAGGCGGGATCGGAATGGCTGCGGAATTCGTATTTTGTGGAGGTTTTTGCGGTGTCTGCTGTACTGGATGTTGATAAGGCTGGCTGGACATGCTGGTCTGGCGGCAGGTGCAAGAACAGTTGTGAGCTAAAAGGGAAAAAAAAAAACGAACTGTCAGAGATATCTAACGCAAACACTGGAAAAAAATTACGTTTGTATTCACCAACTATTTCTACCCAGAGTCCGATCAAGCTGAAATTGGGCCCAGGGCCTGTTAAAAAGTCGCCCCTTCATTCCCGGCGACACTTTCAGAAAAAAAGTAGGTTTATTTGATAACTTGACAAAGTTGTTTGCATGAAAGTTTCAAGTTTACAAAAAAAAAAAAATTAACTTACAAGAATAATCAAGAAAATGAATTACCATTTACTTTCTCAAATAAGCATTTTTATAATTCACAAACCCCTATAATCCACAGTTTATGTGTGCAGAATAAATGAGGTACGTGTTTTTCAAAACTTGCCTTATCCAAAATAATAAAAATTGTATTTTCCCTAACAGTCTAGTAATCATTTTAAACTATAATTCTGACATTGTAAAATCTTCGTTTCTATTGAATCTAATAGACACAGTATGCAGTTTTTGGCATTTTCACCAAACTTTATTTTCAGAATATGGCAAATTTTGAAAATTATGGGTACTCTCAAAATGAAAAGGACTTTTACCAGAAAAGCGCATAGGTTAATTAAGCGCATAGAACATTTAAATTTTACGTTTCATATCTTATAAAACAATATTTTTTGAAGAATACTTGATTAAGGGGAAAAATCAGCCACATAATTTGTTGCCCCCTGAAATTGGTGGGCCCACGACAGGGGTCCCAGAGGTCCATGCATTAATCTGGCCCTGCTTGGACCCCGAGTTATTGGGAACTAAAACGGCCTATAGAGGCGCTGCTCGCAGCCTTCGGTACATGAAAATCGTCTTTTTAATTTCCCTTTAACTAATGCTAAAGTGTCATTGAACTAATTCTTTATTGTAAATGCATTTGAAAGTTTTAGGCATTCAAATGCGGGTAATTTTTACTTTGTCATATAACACAGAAAAGAAATGTCGCATGAAATCTGAAATTGTGCATTAAAAAAAAAAAAAAAAAAAATTTCTAAGCAAATTAAAAATACATGTAATAAAGTCTGTCTCAAAAGTTTAAGCACTCTGCAAATCTCGTTTAAAATAATTGAAGAAGAAAATATTTTATGCTAATTTTCAATAAATACTTAACATTTAATCAAAATAAAATAAAATAAGCCATTTTGGGTAGTTAAAAAAAAATATATTTATTTTTATTTATTTTTTCTTTTTTTCTTGAAGAAACGCTGTCTCAAAAGTTTAAGCACTTTATGCAAATTTTTTTAGAAACACAGGATTGGAATTGTGTAAGACGTTGTATGACATCGTATTACACTTTTATACAAGTATAAAAGGTAGAGAAATTATTTCCTAATATTTTAAACATGACAAAGGGTAAAGAATTCACAAAATGTGAGATTTTGAAGGATTTTAAATTGAAATCTCAAAATAAAACTGTTTCTGAAATTGCAAAAGCTTTAAATTGATCAAAGCTATGTATATATCAAGTACTTTCTAGAAATGATAATTTTAAGCGAAAACCAAGATGCAGACGACCACGTATGACGCCTGTTCAGATTGATCGGAAAATACGGAGATTGGTATTTAGACAAAATATGTCCCCATACAGCAAATTAAAAATAATTTCAGAGTACAGATGTCCAAAGACACTGTAAATAGACATATTAAAGCGTGTGATTACATCATGTAAAAGAAATTGGCTCGCAAACCGTCTCTTAAATTACATCACAAACAGGTAAGAATGAACTGGGCTAAAAAAACACATGACCTACGGGGACAAATGGCTTACTGTTTTATTCAGCGATGAGAAAAAGTGGAACTTAGATGGCCCTGATGGTTGAAAGGCGTATTGGCATGAATTACGCAAGAACCGAAGGACATTTTTTAGCAGGCAGCAAGGCAGTAAATCCGTTATGGTTTAGGGGGCATTTGGGGCATTTTCCAGCCCTCTCTGGTTTTTCTAAAAGGAAGAGAAGAGTGAAAAAAGTTTCAAGATACCCTAAACCACCATTTGCTTCCATTCGGTGACATTTTGGGGGGTTTTGAATGAACTTTTCTGCAAGACAATGCCTCAATCCACGTATCCCATTCTACAAAACTTTGGATTTTTCAGAAAAATGATAAAGTACTTGACTAGCCAGCTTTAAGTCCAGACTTAAACCCGATTGAGAATGTCTGGAATACTTTAACCCGCCAAGTTTAGGCAATGGAAAGCAGTATGACTCTATTGAAGAACTCCAAGAGGCTATTGAGAAAGCATGGTATTCTTTGCCACCAGAAACCCCACAAAAACTAATAATTTTGACGAAAGCACGTTTATTTGAACTAATCCGAAAACATGGAAAAAAAAAATTTACTAAAAGTTCTGTAACAATTATAAATATGGTTGTTTTTGACATTGTGCATAAACTTTTGAGACAGTTTTTTATAACTTTTTTTTTAATTATATTTTTTAAAATTATATAATTTATTTTTTTCTATTTTTGATATCGTTTATTTAAATAATATTGCGAAATATATAAATAAAATTTTTTTATTAATTCTAACTTTTTATAATTCATTAAAAAGCGATATTTTATGCTTGTGCTTAAACTTTTGAGACAGACTATACAACGCGCTTGCACGGCAGTATCCCGAAGCGAGAATAGACAAGACACTGCTCTTCAGAATAGACACCGCTTTTCTCCAAGAGATGGCGTATTCGAGCGTTTGAATCGCCAATACTGAAAACTTTGTTCGAACGCTCAAATGGTATTCACCCTCCAATCCACATTGCATGTTTTCTTGGTAATGTCCAATTAATTTAATTCATTTGAGGGTTTGAACGAGATGTTCTAGGTTCAAGTAGATGGTGAATACGAACATAAGTCGATGTTATCATATCGAATGGAGTACGTTTGGATCAAAAATGAACCTATGCTTTCTCAATTTTGAAACATCGCATGCTATGAAACTGCTATGCTGCATTCTTTAGGAAGTATTAACATGCATAAAATAGAAGAAAGTTTTGGGATTGCCTCATCTGACTAGTTTTATTTAAATCTTAGATCTATGTAGATTTTAAAATATAACTACTGGATTTCATATCGGCATACAGATTTAAAAATTTAAGAAATAGACCGAGTCTATTAAAGTTTTTAAAATATCTAAAATTGCATGCAGCGCCGCAGCTTTTATTAATTCCTGAAATATATATATATTGGATTTATAGAGTTTTTAAATTTACTCATTTATTTAAAAAGCCTTACCTTGTGCGGATAAGCTTTCTTGACCTGCATAGCTTTGATAGTGCTGCGGTGGGTAGTGGACATTCCCAGACAGCCCTCGGTTGCCTTCGTATGCTCCAGTCACGGGTCCCTCCGAAGAGGGTGGTGCTCCGTGGTGTGTGCTTTCACTGGGTGGCGTGGGTGGAAACCCGAAGTAGGGACCATGATGGGAATTCTGATACGAATGGTGTGCAGCTTCGAATGGGTTTTGTGGTTTATTTGGATACGTTGCTGGCAATGGACCCGGGGGGTACCAAGAATTACTGGAACTGCCCAAAGGACACGGTGTATTCGTGGCTAACCAAGGGGGAGCTATCGCAGGACTGTAACGGACAGGCCGACATATAGGACCTATAGGGAGAGGAAAAAAACATAGTGAAATGAAATCTGTGTAACATATGCAGTATATTTAAATTTAACTACAGTAGAGCGCCGATTATTTGGACGCCTGTTAATCGTATTGCCCATTAACCAAATCAGTCAAAGACCATACATTGTTTTTCTCTGTCTTCTTTAAAAATTTTGAAGTGAAACTTCTTTAGGCGCTGTGGGTAAGTTTCTCTGGATGTCTCGAAAGTTAACCGTTAAAACCTAATCCTGAAATAATAAAATAAAGATGAAAAGAAAGCAACTATATCAACTATTCAACTATTTCTAGAACCTAAGAAGTTTGAATTCTAACGTGCGAAAGTCCCACGCTCCCCCCCCCCTTTCTAGGAACATGCCTCTGTATCTCCATTTTCTCTGAAGGGGGTCGGAAAATTGCTTCTTTTGCCTCACGATGTTCTCGGAAAGAAGGGCCACCAGGCTGTTATTACCGCATGGACAAATCGGTTCTTTTACCATAGGCCCCAGAACTTAAGGGGGCCCCAAATCCAAGCATTAAATTATAAAATATAGTAATTTTTTTTCTTTTTCCAATTCCAATTCTTCTATATGTTGAAGTTATTAAATTCATCTTAAAGTAATGTAACATATTGCTAAGGTTATATAAAAGAGTTTTGTTCTGTATTAAAAGGGGGGGGGGAGGTGTACTTTTATTAATTAAGGTACAGTCGGCTCTCGTTAATTCGAACTCGTTGGGACCACAAAAAATGTTCGAATTATCCGAAGTTCGAATTATGCAATGTATAAAATGAGAACATGCTTAATATAGTACTATTACAAAAGAATAAATGTTATAGTGTTTTTTAAGTTTATTATGTCTGTTATCATCTGAATATGGTTTAATATTAAATTAGAATGTATAAATACATAAATTAATTAAAAAATTAGAAACAAGCACAGTGAAATTGATTTTTGAAGTTTTCAAATATCAATTGAAAACTGATTTCAATTCCGTTTTGAATAAATTTTGAAGTGTCACTGATGAACAGACGGGGCACTTAGAAAGTGGATATCAAATGTATGGAATTACATGGATACTCGTTCGGAACAATACTCACAGAAAATCAAAGAAAGAAAGTTTTTCAAATGATCTGAAATCCGTGAGAAAGAAAGAAAGAATGAAAAACTAAAATTCTCATTAGTTCGAATTAAACGATGTCAAGAGAAAATGACTTCGAATTAATGAAAAAGTTTAACGTTATTCTGCCATTGAAAATTTCGGGACTTCATGTTTAGTTCGAATTAAGCGAAAATTCGAATTATCCGATTTCGAATTAACGAGAGTCGACTGTATTCCATTTAGAATTGACGAATCTAAGAATTTCCTTCAATTTATATTCAAAGTGCGAAAATATGTTTATGCATTATACATATACTATACATACACTATATGGCCAAAGGTGACCGGCCACTTGCAATTTTAGACATTTTGTTAAATATCTAGAAAAATACATAAAGAATTTTCCTGATACTCCAGGTGTGTAAGCTAGTATAGGTCATATATTACCGTAAAGATTTTTTCCATAAATTCCATAGGAGACTGTCAACAAATTGAAAAAGAATATCTTTTGAATAACCCTATCAAAACTAATGTAGCAAAAGCGTTCAAACAGTATTTGTAAAGTCATTTTTATGTAGATAGCATATATACTCGTAAAGAAATTAAGGTTTTTTATAAAAAAAATGTCCCAAAATTTTCCAAGTTTTTTGCTTATAATTTGTAGAGTTCTTATTATAAAATAATGCTTTTTTCCGAGAATATGAAGAACAATATTGTACACATTACCATGTAATCAGAATTAAAAAATAATAAAAATTGTATGAAAAATGAGCAGGCTTTTTAAATAATTTTTCACTGCGCATGCGTGAACTCTATCAACCCATTCATCTAATGTAAGGGGGATAATCGCCTGTCCCCCTCATTATACGAAATAAAAGAACCCCAAAACTAATCAGAGAATTATCTTAGCAATATGAGCTTATATCAAAAAATTGAATCAAATCGGTTAATTCTGCATGAAAAATCCATTTACCCAAATTAAGAGGAGTAGCCCTCAGATTTCCCCCATTTTATACTTAGCCAATAAATCCCCAAATAAAATCAGGGAAGCGCCTTTTTTTTAGAATTAGCCTATATCCAAAATTTGAAACTTATCGGTAAATTCTGCGTAAAAAAACCATTTACCTACAATAAGAGGAAGGGTATTTCATATTCCCCTCTCCCCCTTTATACTTAACCAATGAACGCCCAAAGGGACCGTTCAAGTATTACGTAAGCATATTTTTAATCATTTTGTACCCCCTCCACCCCCTTGTAAGAAAATATAAGCAAATGCTAGACCACCCCCCCTTTGCTTACGTAAAATTTAAGACAGTTTTATGCATCAATACTTCTTGACTTATAAAAAGTTACCAACCAATTACATTATTAATCCTACAAATTTATATAGGTATATAAGGATTGTGATATCAAAATATATAAAATGGTTTTAATATATTGTTGCTTATTGCACTAAACAAATCACAGAATACAAAATGGTTTAAATATATTGTTATTTATCCCATTGAACAATAAAACAAGATATACAAGAAGTCTTAACTTACTTAGGCATCATAACTAAAATTTTTGACGTGGATCATATAAATGTTGGAGTTCAATTTGGTGTTCATATTTTAATCTGATGTGCAGGATTCTTGAACCCATGTTTCAACATTGTCTATTATAAAGTTTTCACTGGAACAGTGGCTTGGGATATTGCAGGCTTCCGGTCCTTGTTCTTTGTCAATGTTAGTATCCATAATTAAATCCGACTAAATTCACTATGCAACTAAAAGCAATACTCTTTCACTAAAAATTCACTATGCAACTGAACTAAAACAATAAATAACTGTGCTATGTATCCGAGACAAGAAAAACCCCAAGTAGGTTTTCTGCTTTCTAAAGTTCCGAAACCTGTAGAGAAGGAAGTTTGACAATAGGAGCGGAAAGACAAAAATTTCCAGAAATTCTGCAAAAATTCCCGGAATTCCATGATCGATTGAACGGGAAAATAGAAAATACCGGACTTACCTAAAATAAAGTCAACTGACCAGTTACCCTGGCAACAGAACCCAGCCACACCGGTTCCTGTGTTTTTATAGCCTATCAATGTACTTGACTTGGCACACAACTTAACCCTTTCCGGCACGGGCAAAGTTTGTTAGTAAAATGAGAAATTATCGACTGACACCGGAATTCACAAACGAATTTTTTAGATATTTTGAAGTCCGAAATTTAAGCTTTTATTGTAAAAGCAAAAGTTTACTAAAATATTACTGGTGCCGTTTTCAAGTTTTGAATTAAAATTACGTATCCCAGACCGGGCACAGTGTGCCGGAAAGGGTTAACAGACAAGAATGAAGACAAAGGGCGAGTAGGTAATGCGGGTCACGCGACTGCCGATGGATAAGCAAAAGATAAAATCGAAAATAAACGGCGAATTTCGAACGGATTGTTGAACGCTCTTTCCCCATCATACTTTGTTTGCTTGTTGAATTTGAACTGCAGTTGCTTCGTTGTTTAATGCTTACGTAAGAATTGTCGTGACACCCCCCCCCCTTGTCAGAAAAAATAAGCATACTCTGGACCCCTCCCTCCCCCTTTAGTGCTTACGTAATACTTGAACGGTCCCAAAACTAGTCTTGGGGGCGCCTATCAAAATGATCCTATATCTAAAATTTGAAGCTAATTGGTAAATTCTGCGTAAAAAACCCATTTACTTAAATTAAGGGATTATCCTCGCATCCTTTCCCCCTTTATACTTAACCAATGAACACCCAAAACTAATCATTGAGGCGCCTCATTATAATGATCTTATATCTAAAATATGAATGAAATCTGATAATTTAGCATGAAAAACCCATTTATCTAAATTAAGAATGGGTGATTATCCCTCCCCCGTCCTTCTCCCACTTACCCAACGAATTCCCAAAACTAATAATTGAAGCGCCTTATCACAATAAACTTATATTCAAAATTAGATGCAAATCAGATATTTTCCTCATGAGTTATCGCGTTGTACAGATACGCACAGTAGAGGTCTGCACGGGCCGAAATTTCCAGGCCCGGGCCCGGTCCGAAAGTTAAAATTTCGGCCCAGGCCCGGCCCGGCCCGAACGAAAGAAATATTGGCCCGACCCGGCCCGGCCCGAAAGTTAAAATTTCGGCCCAAGCCCGGCCCGGCCCGAACGAAAAAAATAATGGCCCGACCCGGCCCGGCCCGAAAGTTAAAATTTCGGCCCGAGCTCGGCCCGGTCCTGAAAAAAGTTTAAAATTCGGCCCGAACCCGGCCTGGCTCTAATGAATTTCTACAGAACATTGAGCTTTAATCTTATGGAAGAGTTCTGACCAAAAAAAATTATATTAGTCTTTTTTTCCATGTTTATAATCGCCATTTATGCAGAAATGCCGTAGGTTGCGATATTTATGCTTTTAAATGAATCTTTGTTTGTTGTATGTAAATGTTTCAGTTATCACTAGTATTATTAATCCATATTCCCTGTAATGGAGACAAAAAATCGAAAAAGCGGTATATGGTAAAATTTCCAAAGACGAAATCGCTTTGGAGCGAAAAAAAATGCATTCCCTTCTTAACAGATGTAAATGTTTAATATATTTTTTTCTCCCGTATTGTTGTATTCATTTTGCATGGATGAACATTTTAAAAGAAACTTTCAGTTTTCCGTTTAAAAAAAAAAAAATCCGTCATAATCATGATTTTTTTTTTTTTTTTTTTTTTTTTTTTTTTGTGTGTGTGTGTGTGTGTGTGTTTAATTCTATTTCAAAACGCCAAGTAATCTACGATTCTTTAAAAGGAATAAATTCTAATGTTTAATTATAGAATAATGAAGGCTTACAAGTATATGCTTTTTTTGCAGAAATTTTTGGACAAAGCCAAATATTACTGATTTATAAAAAGTTGAGAAAAGGATTTTCATATGGGAAGATTCAATAGGAACTGATTATTTTGGTCCATGAAAACTAGGAAGAATGGAATCAGTCTCGGCTTCGTACGGAAAAAAAAGTTAGGCACGACCCGATACTCCAGCAAAAAAATTAAGGCCCGAGCCCAGCCCGGCCCGAAAAGATTAGTGACTAGGCCCGACCCGGCCCGGCCCGAAAGGATTAGTGACTAGGCCCGGCCCGGCCGAGTCTTCAGAAGTAAGGCCCGAGCCCGGCCCGGCCCGAATGCCATTATTGAAAATCGGCCCGAGCCCGGCCCGCGGGCCGGGCCGGACTCGGACTTCGGGCCGAGGCCCGGCCCGTGCAGACCTCTAACGCACAGAACGGGCAGGCACATAAGCTCTCATTCTTTGATAGTCTGTGAGCTAAAAACTGGCTTGTATAGTTAAAATTGTGTCGTGGAAAGACAACATTTTAAATAGTAAATGTGTTTTTAAAAATAAAGAAGTTGTAAATTGCACGTGAAGCGTAGCGAATGAGGTGCGTTCGTACGATAACGAAGTTTTAAAAATATCACTGTCATATATCAGTCTCATAAAATTCTAAATAGTTAATTGCAATTAAAATGCGCACCAAACAATGTTTTCCCCATACCATTATGTAATGGAGCACTTTTGTGTGGCCTTGTAAATCAATAACAAATGTTCTTTGCACCACAGATTATGCAAAATGTATATTATAATATGTACTTTATAGATGCATATCAATTTTATTATGTTCGAATGAGTGTAACACCACTAAAATGCATTTGAAACATTTCCTCCCATTAACCGTAACGTAATGGAATATTTTAGATTGCCCCTGTAATTGATCTATGCATCCGATTTTCATAAAATTTGAAATGGATCGACAAAATGATGTAATAATTATATATTTTAAATTTCAAACGATTCGGTTGGGTAGTTTTTGCGTTGTTATATGCGGACGAACGGACTGAACGACAACTATAGGTGTTACGTACGGTCGACTCTTGTTAATTCGAAATCGGATAATTCGAATCTTCGCTTAATTCGAACTAAACAAATTTTCAATCAACCGAAATCAAACGAAATTTTCAATGGCAGAATAATGTTAAAATTTTTCATTAATTCGAACTCTTTTTCTCTTGACTTCGTTTAATTCGAACTAACGAGAATTTTGATTTTTCATTTTTCTTTTCTTTCTCACGGATTTTAGATAATTTGAATAACTTTCTTTCTTTGATTTTTGTGAAAATTGTTCCGAACGAGTATAGATATAATTCAATGTATTTGATTTCCACTTTCTTAGTTCCCTGTCTGTCCATCAGTGACGCTTCAAATTTTTCTTCCATTGTGCTTGTTTCTAATATTTTAATTAGTTTATGTTTATATACATTCTAATTTTATATTAAGTCATATTCTAATCATAATAGACGAAATAAATTAAAAAAACACTATAGCATTAATTCCTTTGTAAAAATACCGTATTAAGCATGTTTTCATTCCATACTTTCCATAATTCGAACTTCGGATAATTCGAACATTTTTTGTGGTCCCGACGAGTTCGAATTAACGAGAG
Organism: Maratus speculifer; assembly: GCA_964019185.1. Lineage (NCBI taxonomy): Eukaryota > Metazoa > Arthropoda > Arachnida > Araneae > Salticidae > Maratus > Maratus speculifer. Next base: position 4,110,204 of record OZ025296.1, on the reverse strand, counting down.
CCGACTGTATTTGCATAATTACAAGCACACCTAAAAACCACCTTTAAAAAGCTAAAAAAAAGTGCACTTTTGCAGCACACTGCTTTATTTTAAAACCTTTGTAAAACTGATTAGATCAACAGAGATAACCCTTTTTATGTTCTACTAAGGTCGTTGTTCAATGAGAACTGTAAGACTATGCCATTTCGTTTGTTTCGTGAAAAGAATGAGATGAATTTCGTGAAATGACATTTTTCTTTTTCCGACGTTGCAGTCTGCGTTGATTGGGTAATTAATCTTTTCAAACATCGTAACATCATTACACTTAATTACTTTAAATTATCTTTACTCGCGCTACATGTGCCAAATAATTTTTTTAGGCTTTGAAGGATTGGTTTCAAACATGGATCTAAATATTTTCATTTTTAACACTTTCCAACAAAGTTAAAACGTGTTTATGCATTCGGTTTGTCTGGTCGTCTGTCCACGCTCTAACTCTCGTCGGAATGCCATGAAATTTTTGGACGTTATTGACGTTTACTCTAGCACGAACGCTATTGAAAATGAAGTTTCTACCATGATTAATTTATTTATAGGAACAATCATAAGTTTTCCGTTACATTAGGGTTTATTTGGAAAAATCGTTTCAAATGAATTTTAAAGATATTACACCCGGTAAAACATATTCAAATTTATTTGCTTCTGCAAAGAGTACTAAAATATGCATTTTGTAAAGTATGCAGTTAAAAGAATAGTTATCATTCATTTACAGGGCCACACTAAAGAATTCTAATACGTAATAATAAAGGAGGAAATTGTTTGCGACATATTTTAATTATGGTAAATGGTTTCATATGCATCAAATTGATATATGTCGCTGAGATTTAATATGAGTTATTTCACTTATAATACGAACTGTATTAGCATTTACAGGGACACACAAAAGATTTCAAATAGTATATTCGATTCGAAGTACTGTATTTATAGATGATGACTGTTCAATGGATGAGATGTATTTTTAATTACAACATGCACTTTTAAGTTTCACTTAATGTATGCACATTGTATGGTGTATATAAATGCTAACAATTACACAATTTAGATAAAAAGGGTTACACAAAAGAACTCGGAAAGGTTACTGAATATGAGAGTAATTTGCTTAAAGATGGTTTTTAAATAAATTTTGCATTTTTACGTTGAAAAGCATTCAGTTTACAATGAAATATTTGTAGAATATAGATAAAATGATTTACAGGGTCACGTAAAGAACTGGATACGGGTTCGCCTATGGATGATAATTCCTGGAAATGTGATTTAAGCAGTTTAGAGAGTATTTTTGTTTGAATTAAATTTTAGCAAAATACTTTCGAGTAATAAAGGTACTAAGAAAACTACAGGGCTGAAGAAAAGTATTGAAATAAGTTTCCATGTATTAATATCAATTGCTAAAAGAAAAATTTCAACACTAGTTGAAATTTTTCTATTATTTATTTAGTTCTATTATTTATTTATTTAGTTTAGCAAAAAAATGCCTAGCTAGCTAGGCGTTTTTTTGCTAAACTAAATTCCTTCATTATGTAGTATATATATCAACAGACAAATCAAATACATGGGGTGTTCAAATGTATTGGAATACATATTTGGTTAGGGACAGGAACACCTTATTTCCCTGGATAACGAAGTTTTGTTAAAAATTTTCGGAAATGTTGGAAAGTGTTTCATAATCTATGCTTAACGCATGATTTTTCTTACTTGTTAACTTAAAAAAAAAAAAAAAAAAAAAAAAGCATATTAATAACCGATTTTTAACTAAAAAGGGTACACATAATTCATATTGTTATTTTATTTTATTTTTTTTTTTATTAACACCTTCCAAATTTGATTTGCCTCGCGAATTTCTCTAACTCGCGTAAATATTATGGGGGGGGGGGGGGGATTGCCATGTAACTTATATTGAATTGGAGATTTACTATTCCGTAATAAGGTTGTGCTGTATTAAGCTATGATGATTTCATAATTTATTCTGAATCATACAAAAATGGCATACAATCTTTCCACTGAGACAGGGTTTGCGCAACAATTCATCAGGTTATGAATCATTATTATAAATCATTCATATATCATCATTATGAAATCTACAGATTTCAAATTAATATTCTAAAATTTTCATTACTGTCTACCAAACTTCAATTACAATATGTTATTTTACACTTAAAGAAAAACTAGTTGGATGTGCCAATCCGTTAATATACACAAACTTTTCCGTAAAATTTTACGGAATAGTTTCATTTTTCCGAGAAAACAGTAGTATTTTCGTATTTCCCATTTTGCGATTACGAATCCCGGAACCGTTCCGTTAATTTTTCCGAAACTGTAAAACTTCCGTTTTTAAACAGCACAAGTTATTGGTATTTTTAACCGATAAGTGTCGTGGTGCCATCTGTATGAGAAAAATAGAGAAACACGTTATAGCAATATTTCTCTATTTTTTATGTTTTAAAAATAAAAAGATAGCATATTTTTACAATATTAAAATAATAATAGTAATAATAAGATTTATTAATTCTTTTTAAGTTTGATACAGTTAAGGAAAATTATTCCTTTTTTTTCAGTATGATCTTAAAATAATGTTTATTTATATCACAGTATAAAAAGTGCGTACGATATTTTAGTGGGGAAAAAATCTACTTTTAATTTTAATATACAGGGTGTTTCGCTACAAGACCGACAAACTTTGAGGGATGATAGTAGACACGAAGACAAACATTATTAAACAGGAAACCATGGGGCGCAAACGTCTTCTATAGGAGTTAGAAGCCATTAAAATTTAAGGTCTAAAATTTCAAACGATGATAAAAAACGGAAAAAAGGGTAGATTCGTTTGCGGTTTTCACTAAAATTATTCTTTAAATCACGATTTTTTTAGAAATTTTTTTTAAAAGTTACGTTCAAAAATTGTCGATAGAGGGCGCTTTAGATTTTAGAGTAACGAACAACTACTTTTTACAGTTATTTTGTGCATGTGGTTGAAATTATTCTAAAGTTTAGACTTTAACTTAAATTTTAAGCCCATAATCGGAAACATTGGGATCGGTTAACTAGCGAAAATTTAACTGTGAACAGAGGGGGAAATTTTAAATGCTCATAAATATTGGACAAACAAATCGATTTTGTTGCGGTTTGCGTGTAACTCATTCCCTTGGTAATTATTTTATTCAAAATGACGTACAGCATTGGTGTCCTCATTTTTTGATAGAGGGCGCTTTCGACACATCTCCGAAATTTCAATGGCATTACTCCTGTATGTTTAACTACCAGGCCAAGATACTTCCAGGAAGTGTTAGGGATGCAAAGATGACTCGGGATCATATTATAATGTAACGTCGAAAATGCCTTTTTTACGAGTTAGGGTTAAACGAAGCAAAGAAAAGAGCAACTTGATAATTCTACAACACGTTATGTCGGAACTTCTGGTAAAAGCACATGTTCCTCTTTCATTGCACCACTCTATAGCACGATGGAGCTCCTCCACAGTTTACCAATGATGTTCGCAGACACCCCAACATAACATATGGACAGCGGTGGATAGGTAGTGGTGGCCCAGTTCGTTGGCCTGCCAGATCGTCGCACCTACTTCATTATATCAATTACTTTTTTTACCTACCTTTATTTTATTAGTGTATAATTTTTCTGTATTTTTTTAAATGAACGTTGCTGGGTGGGGCTAGTTGAGCTCAAACCAATTGGTAACCCCCCCCCCCCCACCTGGCTGAATCTGAATCTGAAGCTGTATGGACTTCTTCTGCTGGGGTCAAATGAAAAGTTGAATGTACGAGACTCCCGTACCGTCAGTGGAAAACCTCTCTCTCAGCTCGAATTTCTGTAGCTGCCAGAAAGCTGTCCGAGATGCCAGGAATTTTTCAAAGTGAGAGAAATTGCATGCATCGCTGCTGTCAAGCATGCCCGACTACTTCTGGTCGTAATTTCGGACACCTTTTGTAGTAAAACCCTTAACTAAATTGTTTTCTTCCACATTAACGTGTTGCTGTTTCACTACCTGTTTCTGTTGCTTTATTCTCTGCTTCTTTTAACCACAACTCGCTAAAAAGGCATTTTCAATGTTACATTCCTATGTGATTCCGAGTAGCTTTGCATCCCTAACACTTCCTGTTAGTATGTTGGTCTGGTAGTTAAATATACAGGAGTAATGCCATTGAAATTTAGGAGATGTGTCGAAAGCGCCATCTGTCAAAAAATGAAGACACCAATGCTGTACGTCATTTTGAATAAAATAATTACCAAGGGAATGACTTACACGCAAACCGCAACAAAATCGATTTGTTTGTCCAATATTTATGAAAGTTTAAAATTTCCCCCTCTGTTCACAGTTAAATTTTTGCTAGTTAACCGATCCCAATGTTTCCGATTATGGGCTTAAAATTTAAGTTAAAGTTTAAACTTTAGAATAATTTCAACCACATGCACAAAATAACGGTAAAAAGTAGTTGTTCGTTACTCTAAAGTCTAAAGCGCCTTCTATCGACAATTTTTGAACGTAACTTAAAAAAAAAAATTCTAAAAAAATCGTGATTTAAAGAATAATTTTAGTGAAAACCGCAAACGAATCGACCTTTTTTTCCGTTTTTTTTATCATCGTTTGAAATTTTGGACCTTAAATTTTAATGGCCCTTAACTTTTACAGAAGACGTTTGCGCCCCATGGTTTCCTATTTAATAATGTTTGTCTTCGTGTCTACTATCATCCCTCAAAGTTTGTCGGTCTGGTAGCGAAACACCCTGTATATATGTTTTAATCTATTCAAATTAAGAAGTTCGCATATAAAATTTAAAATATATCGAAATATATTACCGAAATTATTATTATTTCGGCGATTACCTAAGCCATAATAATCAATAAATGTAATTAATTTTAATAACCCATAGTAATTATCTTCATTGAGTTTACAATAGATCGTCATACAAAATATTTGTTAAAGTACATGCTTTTTTAAAAAGTGTGTTAGTATCCTTTTATAAAATAAATAAATGAATATGAATAATATTACAATAGAACTTTAAAACTCTTCCAAAAAAGAAAGAAACAAAATTTTTTAATACTTTCATTCATACATGTAATATTTTAAAGGCTAAACTTTTTTTCATAAAGCTAAAATTAAAAAACTAAATATTAGAAATTATAGAAAGAAAATCTGTAAAACATGATTTTGAACTGTCCGCTCAATAAAAAAAAAATATTATCTCTACAAAAATAAACCCGCGTTCAAAATCTTGTCTTTACTTCATGAAATGCATCCGAAATAACTAAAAATATTGAAAAAGTGTTTTGTGTAATCCTGGTGTAATGGTATTACACTGCAGGCTACGACCGAAGAGGGCCCGGGTTCGATCCCCATGGAAGGTAAGTCACATTTCTTCACTGTTATTTAAATTAAATGTACATAATGTGTGCCTGATATTAACATGTCTTTCTTAAGTAAAGAATAAAAATCACAATGATGTTAGTTTGTCCTTGAAAAATTCTTTTAACTTTCAAACGAAAATTTTTACAAAAATAAATAAATAAATAAATAAATAAATAAAAATAAAAATAAAAATAAAAAACGGAAATATTTTGTGAAAAAACGAACCTTTTTCTGGAATTTACGGAATTTTTTTTTCCGTTAAAAAACGGAAATAGTACTGGCATCTAGATTACCAGAACTATTTCCGTTTTTTAACGGAAATTTTTTTTACAGTGCAGTCCTATATTAATCAGGACCTGATATATTATAATATGATAATATTTCCATAAATATGTTAGAGTAATTTATACTATCTAAAAATATCTAAATATATATTACGCTAACGTGGCACAGAAATCGCGAATATTTGTTAATGGTTTAATGACAACGCCCAAATGAAACGCATCTTATTATTTATTGTGTAAAAGTCTTTTGGCAGGATTTAGGTAAATAAGGTTTGTTTGTATTTTTTTTTTCTTTCGCTGCACTTATAAAGCTTCAAAATATCATTATTATTTTTCTGTTCTTTTTACTTAAAAAAATAAACAAAAGTCACGACTTTTAAACGTTTCAGTTTCAAATTAAAGTTATGCATTATAAATGAAATGAGTAAAAGGATTATATTATTATATTTTAAATGAAATTAATGAAATACGAAACAATGGTGTTCTGTTCAATCTGTAATTCTTCCCCATTTGTGAAAGAATACACATACTGTGGCCAAAGGTGACCGGCTATTTGCAATTTTAGACATTTTGTTAAATATCTAGAAAAATACATGAGGAATTATCCTGAAACTCCAAGTGTGTAAGTATAATAGTACAGGTCATATATTACCGTGAAGATTTTATCCCGAAACTCCATAGGGGATCGTCAACAAATTGAAAATGAACGAATACCTTTTGGATAACCCTGTCAAAACTAATGTTGTAAAAGTGTTCAAACTGTAGATTATGATTAAGTGGATTATTGTAATAAACTGTGCCCATTTGTATGCGGATCTTATGTATATTCGCAGAGAAATTAAGGTTTTATAAAAACAGTTCCAAATTTTGGCAAGTTTTTTGCTTATAATTTACAGAGTTCTCAATATAAAATAATGTTCTTTTCCGAAAATTTGACAAACAACATTGTATATAATACCCTGTAATCAGAATAAAAAAATAATGAAAATTGTATGTAAAATGAGTAAGTTTACAAAATAATTTTTGATTCCGCATGCCTGAACGCTATCAAAATTTCATTTGCATATTGTGTTAGTTAAATGTATAGAACATGTGAAAGTCTCTAAAACATAGCTTAAAAATCCTGAAAGTGATCGTCGATAGAAAAAGCTCAAAATCTGTTGTTCCCGAAATGAAGCAAAAAAATGAAGGGTTATATCCAAATATAATAGAATGTGCCATATTATGTATTCTATATTGACACTAATCAAGGGTGAAATGGATACAGCCCCTCATCTTTTTTATATTGAGAACTTTGTATATTATTTGCAAAAAACTTGGAAAAATTCGACAGTTTTTATAAAAACCTTACTTTATATAGTAGTATACATGCTATCCGCATAAAAGTGAACACAGTTTATTATAATAAGCCACTTAATCATAATCTGCAGTTTGAATGCTTTTGCTACATTGGTTTTGACTGAGTTATCCTATAGATATTTGTTCTTTACCCATTTATTGACGTTCTCCTATGGAGTTTCGGGGGGGGGGGGGGGAAACCTTCACGGAAATATATGACCTGTTCTATTCTGTTTACACATCTGGAATCTCATGTATTTTTCTAGATATTTAACAAAATGTATGTCTAAAATCGCAAGTGAGCGGTCACCTTTGGCCATATAGTGTATAAAATACAATACAAACACACAGTCAGATTTCAGCAAAAAAAAAAAAAAAGATTGTCGCCTTACCGTGTGTGGGAGTTCTGTAAGTGTGAGCGTTGGTTTGGGGCGGCCTGTAGCCGTGCGGCGACGCATAGCAGTTGTTCTCGACGCCGAGAGAGTGGTAGTATCCGCCGCCTAGGCTTTCTTCGTTGGCCGACCCAAGGCCCAAGTGCTGAAATTCGGGGCCCCCGTAGCCCCAGCGGTGCGGCGGTCCTGCTTCATCCTCCATCCACTGGCCCATTCCTCCAGGTCGTTCGAACACTCCACAGTAGTCCAGTATCTGGTTGGGAAAGTTACAAACACAAGTTTTCATAGATTGACTTCAAATAATTATTATTACTATTGACTTTTTAAGATATTAGTTTGGTTATTATTAAATGGATACTAATGTATAGGCTTATTTCTATTTTTAGGTTAGGATTAATCGAACAATGGTAGAAAATTATGCATAAAAGGTCCCACAATAGTCACTGAAAAAGACCCGGATGATAATGTAAAGTCTGAGGGAGCGTTCTTCTCAAATATCTCGCTCAAATTATAATATTTTTACATGTTTTTTTTTTTTTTTTTTTTTTTTTTTTGCATAAGATAGCTGAGGACGATATACAACCGGCCTAGTTTTTACTTTTTCGATTTTGCTTATATACTTTTTATATTATAATAGTTTCAATTTCAGAACCAGTTTTGAAATTTAAAGTAATTTTTTTAATAAAATCTGAAACCAAAATTGAAAACTAAAAACTCGGCCAGTTGTGGATCGTCCTCAGCTATCCTATACAAAAGAAAAAAAAAAACATGTAAAAATATTAAAATTTGAGCGAGATATTTGAAAAGAACGCCCCCTTAGACTTTACATTATCATCCGGGTCTTTTTCAGTGACATTTTCCTGATTTCTATTTCAGAAATTAATCGCAATTTTTTGTGACTGCGTGGCATTGCCCTTGAAAACAAGCCACACGTACCAGAAACTCCAATTTTATTTGTAATTGTTCCAATATTGCTAATTCCATTTGATTGTCTGTTTGTATTTAAGTTTGTTATATTGGGTTATTTTGTATTCGGTTGTAGACGTTGGTTTGAATTATTTTATAATTGTTAATATATATATATAGTGGACTTTCTTATCAGGACCAATAATTAATTCCTCCAAAACAGTACGCATGAAGCTCTGTTCAATTCTTTCCTTAACTTCATACACTTTTCGGTGATACAAAGAGGGCACACAAACATGTTGTTTTTCGGAATGCCCGAGCCCCTAAAACGTGTTAATCAGTCGAAAAAAAAAAAAAAAAAACACTTTCTTCTAATTAATAGATAGAAGAAAATTAAATATTATTAAAATATTTTAAAAAGAAAAAACTTTTTTTGGAAGTTTAAAGTTTATTTATTCATTTTTTATTTTTTAATTGCTGTAATCTTCTCTTAGCATTTTAAATTAAGGGGACCGTGGACCTTTATTTGAGCAAAAATCAACCCCGAAATTAAAAATTATTTTTGTGCATATTAATTATTCTACAGTTTCTTCTGGGCCATTTGCGAAAAACTGCATGCAGATGCGATTAATTTTCGCAAAGTTATGAACAATTGAATTTTGTACACAAAGAATTTTTCAGCCCCTTAGTACATTTTAAATTTGTTTTCTTAAAACTATTTTTTCAACTCTTTGTGGGATATGCAAATATAGCTCTATCAACATTTTGGTAATTTTTAACCCCCTCTTCTCCTTAAGATATCATACGTTATCATCCCTGGAATCTCCCCTCCCCCAAACTAATGATATCGTAAGCGAAATGCAAGCTTTTATTTTTTTAAGAGTTTATTTGTTTTATTTGGAGTAATATACAAAACTGATTACATTTATTTTTCGCATACTTAACTGATTCAAATGAAGTGAAATCAATAAAATATAACTTTTTATAAAATAACACTTAAAAGAAATAGGGACTATATTTAAAAATATTTTATAACAGATTTTTGTTACATAATGTATTCAACAGCAAAGTCTTGTTGACTTGCTCCGAACAGAGGAGGCGAGGGGGGGGGGGGCAGCTAGAAATTCTTATCAACAAAACAAGCGGGCAACATTTTTTCTCTTTATATTTTGTTTATTAGTAAACACGAGCTCCATTTCAAATACACTTCGCATATGACTTATCGAATCGTGATTATATTATGCATACTCATATGAAGAAGACTAAGAAAAGCAAACGCTGGGGGATTCCATATTTCCGAATTAGATGATTTTATAATAATTTAGTTATTTTAATAATAACTTTGTATTTTCATAAAGATAGATAACTGACTAATAAAAAATAATATACTATTGTGAACCTAAGACCATGTTACAAATAAAAAAAGAAAATTTTGATTCGATAAAAAGTGATATCGATATCAAAAGGCAAACCCCCTCTCACCCTATAGATATCTTATGATATCATGTGCCCCCTGCCCCTTAAATGATAACGTTATATATGCACAGCCCCTTTTAGATTTTTGAAAGGCTCCATGCATTTTAATTTTTGAACAATATTCCTGATGATGAAGAATATTCCTGATATTGTTTACAAAGAAGCTGTGTACGCATTTTAAAATTCGACTTCCTTAATTCGATTTTTAACTTATTAAAAGGCAAAATTTTGATGAAAATTGATATGGAATTTATTTTTTAAAAAAAAGTCTAAAAAATTATCTATTTAAGGGATTAAACAATCGATACAGAGATTTCTTTGTAATAGAATTTTTAGTGATGTAAAATCGAGGAAGTACCTAAAACAAGCATTTTAAAATTTAATTTTAAAATTTAAAGTTTTTTTTAAAAGATCAAAAAATTATAATAAGATTGAAAATTTTTTTGAAGGCGTTCTGTATACTTATGGTGAAATGCATATTCAGAGCCCGACATAGACAGTGGGGGGCACTTGGGCAAATATTATTAAGGGAGGCCCCCTTCTATCTTAAAGTTTTTCGTAAATTTACTGAAGTGACTAAAACTGAAATTTATAACTATTTTATGTGTACATAAATTTCGTACCAAGTACTATTCACACATATATTATATATACATAATAGCAGAAGAAAGACAACTTTAAGAAATTACAGAATACAAGTTTTTTTTTTCGATTACAGGAAATAAGGATAAATGTGAGGCCTTAAGAAGGCATTGGGTACGGAAGCGGAAAGGGTAGGAGAAGAAAGACCTTCAAAAGTGAAAAAAAAAGAATTTTGGTCACTTTTGACCATTTTTTATATCTGTCCTTGGGGGGGGGGGGGGTAGGCAATTGCCCCGCATGCCCTTGTCTTAGTCAGGCTCTGTGCATATTTCCATAAAATTTCATTTTTCTATGATGGAAAATAAATAAAATAACGCCCACCGTTTCCAACTATGAAATAGTTAAAATAAAAAAGAATATTGCCCAGTTAAACTGATAGCATTAAGGTCACAGGCTATGCATACTAATTGTACGTTACAGACCTGTATTTTCAAAGGTTAATGTCGTTCGAAAATTAAGGGGGGAAATAGCTCCCTCCATTTTCTAATTTTATACTTAATCACTGAATCCCCTAAACTAATCAGAATATGCTTTATCATATAAAAAACCAATATACAAAATTCTGAGCAAATCGGATAATTTTTCATAAAAACCCATTTATAAAATTTAAGAGGAGTTATACCCCTCCTTTATACCTAACCATTAAACTTCCAAAACTGTTCAAAGATTCGCCTTATCAAAAAGAACCTACATCCAAAATTTAAAGCAAATCAGATAATTCTTCAAAAAAAATTATCATATTTCAGCGGTAGGTAATTGCCCATACCCTCTTTATACTTAACAAAAGAACCCCACAGTTGACGAGGGAAGCATCTTATCACTATGAACCTGTATCCAAAATTGAAGTAAATCGATTAATTCTGCAAGAAAAACCATTTATTTAAATTAAGAAGGATAGTCTCACCGATCCCTCATTTATACTTATCGAATGAATTCCCAAAACCAATCAGGGAAACGCCTTATCGGAATTAACCTATATTCAAAATTCGAAGCAACGGTAAATTCTGCGTGAAAAGCCCATTAACCTAAAATAAGGGGGGGGGGGTTACCTCCCATTTCCCCCACTCTTAGACTTATCCAATGAACTCGCAAAACTACTCATGCAGGTGTTCTCATCGGAATGATCTTATGTCTAAAATTTAAATGAAATCTGAAAATTTCTGCATGGATCCATTTTCCTAATTTTCTAAATTCATTTATCTAAATTAAAGGTGGGGTATTAGCTCCCCCTCCCCCCCCCGTTCCTTCTCTTTACTCAATGAACTCTCAAACTAATCATGGCGGTGCCATCATCAGAATGGTCCTATGTCTAAAATTTGAAGATTTGACACAATAATACAAATTTGAAAGTAACATTTTCAAATAAAACATATGCAAAACAAAACAGAAAAATTATGTATAATAAATAAATAAATAAATAAAAATCAAAATAAATAAATAAATATAATAAAATAAATATTTTTTTTGCATTAATTTGAATTTTAAACTTCGAAACATATAATTTTGATATAAAAATTGCAATTATGTGTGAGTATCATTAATAAAATGGGACTAAACAGAGTTCCATATATGTGGTAAGAGGCAGCGAAGATGTTATGATACAGGAACAATTGCATATAAGCTGAAGTTATTAAGTAAAATATATTTATCTCACATTAAAATTTGCAAATAAAACTCTAAAATTATTATAAGCCTGAAATTTTCTTGAAATACGTTTGGATCTGAGAGCAAAATTATGAAAACACTGATATAAACAATAAATTAATAATCATAAAGTTTGTTTTACGTTACATTTAAAATGAGTAATAAAATCTCATAATTTTCTAGAAATTCTTTTTGTAATAACAGGCTGCAATCAATTGACTACTTTTATATTTTTAAAAGACAATAAATACAAACCAAAATGTGCCTTACATTGTTATAAATTGTCATTTTTCTTTGTTTACTTTATTTTACAGTTAAAAAATTACTTTAAAACAATATTTCTTTGTAGAGAATAAATAATTAGGATGAGCGAAGCGAATCCTCTACTAAGCCACTCAAATTACACTTTGTCGTACACTTTACAGAAAAACTATTCAATATTTTAACTTCAAATTAAACACAAAAATAAATTATGATCTGTAGATTTGCAGAATATAATTTTTTTACAGTAAAACGTTAAAAATTTTATTATTTTAATTAATTTATTTTACATGCATTTCCAATACGGACGCATTTTAGCAAATAAATAAAAAATGAAACGCGTATATTTTCAGAAAAAAATATAAATCATGGGGTAAGTAATAATAGATAGAATCATGATTAAGTTAATAAATAAAATATATTTTCATTATTCAGCAAAATCGTTTGCACAGATGACACTTAAACATTAAAAGAAAATTGTATTGTGGATTTTTTTTGTAAAGTGGCAACAAAAGAATTGTAAACAAATAAAATTAATTGTTAAATTTGTTATATAAATGAAAAATTAAAAGAATCGAAGCGTGAAGTTGTTGCCTCGATTCAAGCTCTTTATAAATGTACTAAAGCAAAGTTGGCCGATTCAGAAACGACAAATTGACTTTAACCATTTGTTACTTTATCATTTGGATCTCAAGTAATGTTACGTTCTTATTTGTGGACCGAAAAAGATTTAGTGAACGGGACTTTAGACTTTGTTGCACATAATAAAGAAAATCACAAGCCACCAGACCAGATATCGCGAATAATCATGGATAAATTTGAATACTACAATAATTTAACTAATAAGAATTGGTGCGTACCAATTCCCCCAATAATTAAATTCTAGAAAAATGGAAGCATAAATTGCTCAAGGAAAGAATTTCTTCTGCAGTTAGCTTTTGCTATTACAATTCATAAATCCCAAGGTTTAACATTAGATGAAGCAGTTATAGATATTCAGGATATATAGACACCATTGGCTTTAAAACGTACGTAACGTTGTCGAGAGTGAAAATCCTTCAAAATTAAGCATTCAATAGGAAATTTTCCTTACGAAAAATTCTACAATATCAAAAATTCTGATACACTAACATGTATAAAAACGAAGAAATCAGAAAAAAAAAGTTTTACAGTTAAAAATTCATAGTATCAACGAGAGCAGATTTCAAATGTTTTTCCAGAAAATAGGATTTTGACGAAGTAACTTTCTTCAAGCTCTCTTCAAATATATTATTCTAAAATAGCTTTCAAAGATTATTTGATGTTAATTACAAAGATTGGAAACATACATATTTCAAACAACTTTAAAAAACACCAGTAGTTACTGGAAATTGTAAAAACATCGTTAAAAGAGCTTTTATTTGAAAATTTAAAAATATTTTGTAAAAGTTTGCTTCGAAAATATTTTATTATGCCAGTCTTACAACATAAATAAAAAATTAAAATGCGCCAAAACATGAAATAACGTTTTTGTTTAATAAAGATGCAAAAATAATATTAAAAAATATTTTTACTTTGAAATATCTGTTTTATAAAATAATGCTTCGCGAATCCAAACAAAGCATGGTTTTTGCTAGTTATTAAATATTTTGGAAAATCTGCATTACAGTAACAGAGTGAGCTGTTTTATCTTATTTATCTATAGTCTTTAATTAGTAAATAAAAGTATGATGATGAAATATTTTATTTTAATAGCTCAAAACAATCATTCAGGATAAATTGGTTCATTCTGGATCTAACTAAGTAATCTGAAAGCTATAAATAATCAACTAGCCTAAAAAAAAAAAAAAAAAAAAAACTTTGAAAATTATAAATAAATAAAATATATTGAAGGGGGCCATTGTGTCTTCTGGTCCACGACTCCCTATATACGAAAAATTTTGCATGTTATTTTTCATACATTTTATAATCTATAAAGTATTCTTTGATACATACAATTTTTAAAAATATTTGTATTTGTCGGTAGTTAATCCCTTCACGACGGGAGCCGTTTACGAAATTTTAAATGTTTTGTCACCAGTTTTTAAACACAGAAATTTGTATCTTCGAGAAAATGCTCCGATTTATTTCACAGCAAATTACAGGGGAATTTTACATCAATATTTTATTGGTGAGGATACTTGTCGCCCGTCCCCAAGAGGTTAATATCCGAGACGTTAAGCCCAGGGGCCTCGCTAAGGGAGGGATGGGGGGGAGCCTCCCCCCCCAAACATTCGTGAATGTTGTTACACTTGTCAAATTCATAAACTTAGTTGGCAAATTTTCTTTAAAATTTTAATAAAAACTATAATATATTTTCAATTTTTGATAGAATTGGCAAAAATTACAAAACTAATTGGGAATATTATTAACCTTTTAACAAATAGGGGCTACATTACATTTTCTAATTGTGGTAAGTTGGCAAAATTGTAAAATGAGTTGGCAAATATTGAAATTTGACTTGGCAATTTTAGGTCCTCTCCCCCCTTAACCCCTTGAGGGGCAAAGCACTTATGTTTCTAAAATGTTCAAATGACTGACTGACACCGGGATTCACAAACAGATTTATATGATATAAAGTAAAAGCTGTTTTTCGCGTACCTTGTAAAAAGCAAATCTTAATACTAAAATACCGGTGCCAATGTGGCATAATGGAATTAAAATTAAGTGGTATATATAATATACCGGTGCCCTTCAAGGGGTTAATAAAAAGTCTTAGCAATGGCCCTGATTGAGCCCCGCTAACTGATTTGCCAGCTGTAATACGCGACGTTGCACCGCGCCGACCCTGAGTGTGCATAGCTTAATCCTTTATCTACTGAATTATGTATTCATGAAAATTTTATCTTCTAAAGCATTTTTCGTGAATTGTTTAAATCACATTAGAATACCTACATAATCATTTAATACATTTTTCAAGGATTTTAGAAGGTTTGAAGGATTTACAAGGATTAATTAAATTTGAATTTACAGGGATATTTTGCAATGTTTATAATCCCACTCAAATCCTTAATTTTTTTTTTCTAGTGTTTTCTAGATTTAGGAAATGTACAAATTGGATGTTCTGACAGTATAAATGTAGAAATTTATCGTAAAAGAAAAATTCCTCCCCCCTCCCTCCCCCAGCGTCAAGAAAGCTGAAAAGATGCAAAGGCAAAAGAAATCATCCTTTTAAACATTATTTTTGTTTTGTTTAACAAATAATGTTTTTGGAACAAGATATAGTAATGCATATATAATTCATTCTAAACTGTATTACAACTAATCGATGAACTAAATGAATTTTATTATAAGTTATTTTAATGGTACTTACAAGTACCGTCGGCAGATAAAGGGCTCAATTCTCTGGATTCTTTCATTTAATTTATCTATAATCATAAAATTTCTCATCTACTATCAGTAATCTGAAGTTTCATTTTGTAAGATTTTGCTATTATCGATATTTATTTAATAATAATTACACTGCTTTAAAAATTTAAACATTTTTTTGTATACTTTTGATGAAACGCCTATTTTCTTATTATAGTACTTCTTGCTAATAAAAGGCGGTATTTGAAAAAAAATCTATCACGTCACATTTTTTTACTTTCTTTTATTCAGGGTGTCCACTCGCAACGGTGTTTCAATTCTGAAACCGTTAGTCGGGGACGTATAGTTTCAGTTACAAAAATGTTTGAAAAGAAATAGTTTACAAGCAATTTGGGTCAATAAAATTATTTATTAAAAAATTACGAAATTTAAATTTTTACACGGTTTCTGGGTTTTATACTTTGTATTTAGTAAAATTCGCTTTTTACACTGACAAGTAAGATAAAAGAAAAGTTCTGTGTGTGTTACAATATCCATGAAGGAGGTCGGTGGGGGGGGGGGGGGGGGGGGGTCGATTGTTCATGAATTCTTCAAATATTTTAAAGTTGAAAATTATGAAAAAATATATATTGCTGTTTCATTAAAACTACTCTTATGCAGTGGGTGTGAAAATGTCCCTGAAGATACATTTTCTCCATATACACCTGGATTTTTCATTGAAAACTTGGATACCGTGAGTGACGAGCCCGGTTTTTGGAATAAAAGTATGTTAGAGAACTACTACCGATCTGCTTTAATTCCTTTCAGCGAGCTTGTATATCTATGAAACTACTTAATTTTAATTCCGAAACGCCACATTAGTACCAGAATTTTGCTAAAAGAATTAACGGTTTATTGAATACGTAAAATATAGCTTTTTCTTATTTACAAATAAAGTTGTTTTCGAATTCCGGTGTCAATCATTAATTTCAACACTTAAACAATGAATTTGCCCTCGTCGCAAATCGTTAAGGGTAACAGATAAATAAATAAATATATATATATATATATATATATATATATATATATATATATATATATATAGAAGAGTAAAATCAGTCATTTCTATTTTTTTTTCTTTTTATATCTCATGTTATTATTCTTAAAGGTATTTATTAATAAATATTTTTTAAATAGACGTGGCAGATTTTTATAACAGTTTTCTCATAACCAGTGCACTAGAATCTGTGAAAAAATACACACTTTGATAAAAGTATATAAACTGTGTAAACTAGTATTATTAATAATGATAATAACAACAACGATAATAATAAGCTTTGATAAAGATTGAAATTATTTATTTGTGTATAATCTTAGAGTTTACATATATATTTATTATCACACGTTTCTCTTAGTATTTCATTTTATCTATGAAATAGCTAACCAATTCTAAAAATGAATTTATATCAATGTAATTTTTTTATATAACATGTCCTTATGTACCTGAATATTGTGATATACAGTGAAACCTCCAAATAAGCGACACTCCGAATAAGGGACACCTCTATTTAAGGGACCAAAGTTCCGGTCCCAGTCCCTTTGTATAGTACGTCTAATGTATTTACCTCTGAATAAGGGACACTCGATTTTAGGGACACTTGAAAATCAGATTAAAAGAACTAGTTTTTGCATTTCAGATAATGAAGTAGTCTGAGATGAAAATGAAAAAACAGATTTTTACGAACTTATCAAACAGACATGCAGTCATATTGATACAGAGGTTTATGACTCAATTGACGCGCATTTATTTACCAACAATCAGTGCATTTATCCCCATCATATGTAAGGCTAAAAATTGTAAGGATGACTATATGAAAGTGAAGAAGAAATGAAAATTGTGAAATAAAGAACTATACAGTTGCTTTAAAATATATAAAGTTGGATATTTTTTTAGTAAATACTGCTGATAATGCTGGACTAAAATTTATAAGTATGGTAAACGAGAACTTGAAAGGTTTGTAGTAAAAAAACTGAAATCTGCAAAAGAATCTGACTGATTACTTTAAGATTTTTTTAAATGTTGCTGCACTTTTTGCATGTATGAAATATTTATGTAAAAAACGCAAATCAATAATTACCAAACCTTTTAATGTAGTAAACGATTGAAATTTTCAATTAATTAATTCTCTATTCCTGTTGTGTCTGATTAACGTAATTTATAGCCTTCGGGTACATTTAAACTTCACATTTAATGTTATGTTATTTTTTATGTCTATCTGAAAGATTAATTAAAAAAAATAATAAAAACTCCGAATAAGGAACACCTCTATTTAAGGGACAAAAGTTCCGGTCTGATGGGTATCCCTTACTCGGAGGTTTCAGTGGTATTAGGAAAATTAATTCACAAAAGAAAATTATTCGTTCAAACTTTTTTTATATTGTGAGCTTTAATTTGCTCGGTTATAATTCATTGCTGTCAGAAATTCATATATAATTTTTTTTTTTTTTTTTTTTTTTTTTTTTTTTTTTTTTATATAATGAGTCACTATTTTTTTATCATTATTTTTTATATAAAGTTTAATAAGTTTCAAGAAACTTCGAGTTCTTTTCTTTATTTTTTTTATTTTTTACTATCATAAGTAGGGTAAAAAAAAATTGGATATTTAAAAAATTAAAATAAGATTTAAAAAAAAAAAATTATTTTTTTTTTTTTTTATGATTTTTTGCCTTTGAGTTAAAATGCAAATTAGCTATCAAGTATTATATGTTTCCAAAGCATAAACCTTTAATTTCTAACAAAATCTAAATTTTGTGCTTTAATTACTAAGATTATAATATAATTTTTAGTTAGTAATTACAGGTTTTATAAAAACTACAAATTAGTTAAAATTGAAAAAAAAAAAAAAAAAGAAAAAAAAAACTGAAAAATTGCATTTATTTATCATCATAAATCTTCATTTATTATCAGAAATTCCAAATCCAAATGTAATTTTTATAACAGTTTGTTCTTTTTTCCCATAAACATTTAATAAAATTTCAAGTAATTTTATGAACCACTATAAAATATTCTCTTATAATAGTTTGTTGTTATTGTTATTTTAAATTTAAATTTCAAAACAATTTTGGAAACTGGGAGTATAGTTATACATTCAGTTTTTGTTGTATACAGGGGTGATTGTGAGTTCATGAAGAATAACCTGAAATTTTAGCGAAAAAATATTTCTGTACGGGAACTGAGGGGGTGGGGGAGAGAGAGAATATAATTTATTACAGGGAGATCAAATTACATAATATATAAATTTTAATTATGTTTAGCAGTCATATGAAATTGGTATTTTAATCTTATTTTATGAATTGAACTATCAGAAAAACCGGAATTTTGGTACTGTAACTTTAAAAAATACCTGAACACAATCACCCCTGTGTTGTTTTTAACACTTCTCTTTAGCCAGTGTTGACCCCCCCCCCCCATTCCGGAGTAATGAGATGTCCTTCCCGGGAAATTTTTAATTTTGTGTTTTCGAAGTTCAATAGGGAAATTTTCCCCAGTACTCTATAATGTCTTTCCCGGAGAAAAGTGTCTAAATCCAACACTGTCTTTAGCTATAAAGCAGTTATTTAAATCAACAAAATTTTTATCGGTTTTAAATTTTAACTGCATTATCATCTGTGCTCTGAACGGGTGAATTATGTACTTAGTTTTAACCCTTCACTGCTCAAAATTTTCTACTTTTATGAAAAAAGTTATATGAAATCAAATATCGATTAAATATTGTGAAGAATAGTTTAAAAAAAAATAATTTTTCAGCTAAAATTTTATATTTTAAGGCATATACCCTATATACACAATTGGATCTTTCAAATATTATATTGCTATATTTTGCAATTAAATGGGTTGAAATTAATTACAGTAAAACCCCGATAATTCGGATTAATTGGGACTAGACCCAATCCGGATTATCGAAAATCCGGATTATCCGGAGAATTAGAAAAAACTGAAATAAAATAAAACATACTTACAGAAAATCACCTTTATATTAAAGTTATTGAATATTTACAGACAGTAAAAATGTTTACTTTATTTAATTCTTCCGAAAATATTTCAGAAAAAGTTTTTTCTAGTCAGAATACGACGATGAAACCAGTTAATGTTATGGAAATCAGCCAATCGCTTCTCAAACTTGAAAAAATAATGGCCCAAACCGGTCCGGATTATCCGGAGATCCGGATTAACGGGGTACGAATTTGCGGGGTTCTACTGTAATTTTATCGTCTCGATACACTTGCAACTTTCTTTATTTTAATATTTTTAAATATTCAATAAAAATAATAAAAGTAGATTTTGCCTTAATAGCTTAATCGATTTTTTGTTTGTTTGTTTGTTTGTTTACGAAGAACAAATTCAAATTTTTTTATCAAATGCAGCCATCTAACATGGACAAAATAAGTGTTAATCCATTAATTGGACTGTTCTTGATCCGTTATAGCGATCCTGTTAGCCAAATTTATGGCGCGTAGACAGAATTATAGTGTTTTTAGGGATGTTCAAGAAAGATGTGCACTGTAAAAAATTGCTGCACTAGTTTTACTGCAGCAGAGGTTCCACACAATATCCTTAAAACAACGGACTTCATTCCTATATCAACGGAAATTGCCATTACATTAACAGCTTTTGCCCGTAAAACACAAAAAATTACAGAAGTTGGCTGTTTATGTGAAAAAAAGGTGATTGATAATTTTCGTTAATTTAGTGGATAATTCATGGTAAAGTAACGTAAATTTACATTTTTTTCTTTTTCTTTTTCTTTTTTACAGTGTGGAACACATTGCAGTGAAGGATTGTCTTTTTTAAAAAAGTTTAAAGTCTTATTATGCTGTATTAATGTTTCGTGCCACTGTAATATGCTCTCTTAACTCATTGCAATTATCTGTAGACATAATAGCATTCCTAAGTATTACATTAAAAAAAGTAATTTGAAAATGAAAATGAATCATTCAAAGTCTTGTGTTTGCTATTTTAACCCTTTGAGGGACAAAGCATTTCTATTCTTAAAATGCTGAAAAGATTGATCGACACCAGTATTTTAAAACAAATTTATTTCAAAATAAATTAAATTTCTTCTTTATGTAAATGATAAAATTAAAATTTTCATTTCAGAACTCTGGTGCCAATGTGGCATTTTGCAATTAAAATTAGGTGGTAGATATTTTATACCACCGCCCTTCAAGGGCGGTGGTATAAAATATCTATATGTGTGCCGTTTTAAGTTAATCTATTAATCTTCTATTTTTATTTTATTTTAATTTGCGTGCCATTTTAAATTCTGTATTATCTCTTTATAGTTATCTGTAGTAACAATCGCATACCTCAGCATTCTATTTTTTTTAAACTTAACAAATTAAATTGGTTTTCAATAATAATAATAATAATAATAATAATAATAATAATAATAATAATAATAATAATAATAATAATAATAATAAATAGAAAATAAAATAAAATTTAATTTAATTTTTAAAAAAATGCTGTGTTAATATGTATGTCGATGTAATTTTCTCCAGAATTTACTTATTATTTATTTATAATATTTATTGTTTCATATCTCCATATAATAATTATAAACTAATTAATTAGTTAGTGAAATTAGATTGTTCGCAATCTATGCTGTTTTCACTGTCTGCCGCTTTAAATTGCTCTTTTATTTCTTATCTGTAGTCATAATCGTAGACTTCAGTATCCCATTTAAAAAATAGTTAAACCATGAAAGTAAATTGCTCAAGATCTCTTTTTATCTGTGTGTAACTTTAATTGTAATCTTTAATTTGGGAAGACATTTAATATCTTTACACTTATCTATAGTTACAATCATCTTTATTAACAAGCAGTTTGAAAAAAGAAAATAATAATAATAATAATAATAATAATAATAATAACCAGAAATAGAAAATTAATTATCTAAAATATATTATATGAACTTTAACATGTTCAGTTTTACTTAAAATGCGATTAATCAAACACAGATGTTAATAATTATTTTTATTTAAAATATCATTGTACTTCCAAGCTTTAATCAGGCTTTTCCCCCAGAGAATATTTTTATAACTAATTTTTGTTTATTTATAGAAATACATGATTTTATTTTGAAAATGAACCAGCCAATAATTATTGCAGTTGAATCAACTGTCTAAAATCTTTTATGATGTTTTATTCTGTGTGCCACTTTATTTTGCTTTAATATTTCTTTGCAGTTATCTTTAATCATAATCGTATGTCACAATATTGTATTAAAAAAAAGTATTTAAAAATGTAAAATGCTTACATTGTTTACGCTGTTTTGATTTACATGCAGCTTTTATTTGAATTTTTATTTTGTATGTATCGATCTATTTATATAAGCATATACTTGTATATTTTATTTAAAGCAATGACGATTAGCAATGAACTAACAAATAATTAACAAATTCAAACAAATTGCTTAATGTATCCATCTTTTCATATAAAGATATATTTTAATATTTTATTTAAAACAATAACGATGAACTAACAAATATTTAAAAAATTAAAACAATTTGCCTAATGTATCCATCTAATGATATAAGATATATTTGAATATTTAATTTAAAACAATAACGATGAACTAACAAATATTTAAAAAATTAAAACAAATTGCCTAATGTATCCATCTAATGATATAAGATATATTTGAATATTTAATTTAAAACAATAACTATAAACTAACAAATAATTAACAAATTAAAACAAATTGCCTAATGTATCCATCTATTGATATAAAGATATATTTGAATATTTTATTTAAAACAATAACGATTAAAAATGAACTAACCAATTAAAACAAATTGCCTAAATTATCTTTAGGCTGTTTATCCCTGTGCTTAATTTACTGTATTATTTCATTGCACTTATCTATAATCATCTTAAATCTCCAACTATTATCATGAATTCTGAATCTCGTCTTATAATCGCACAATTAATAGAAATGAAAAGATAAAAAAAGAAATCAAAGTAACTTACGAAGCCGAAGAGGCACTTGACAACGGTTTGGAGATACGGATCAAAATTTTGTGCCCGTAGGCTTTTATCTCGCGATAAAACGTAATCAGGAGGCTAAACACAAAGTAGCATTGAGATGTTTAGATTCTACGATAATTGCAGTAATGAACGGGGGGGGGGGGGGATACTTCTCAAAATGAGCACCCAGCAAAGATCCAATGGGAGATCTTGGAAAGGAGCTTGCATCCAATGGTGGTGTCACACAGCTGTTGAATTCCGACACTATTGGCTGTTTAATTTCCTAGGCGGGTTGTTTTGGCAGGGGTATGCAAATGTCTCTATCCGCCCCTACATCTGATATTAAAGGGAGATTACGCTGAGATGACATATCGATGATAAACTACTGTCCTTGTACAGAGTCCCAATTAAAATTTCGTTTAAGGGTGTACTTCGATTCAAACTGCTTACTTTCCGATTTATTTTTAAATTCTTTTTTGCTCTCATATGCATCAAACTGGCAAATTGTCTTATTTAAAAAGTACACAAAGTGCCGTGATGTTGAATCTTTGATAAATGCAGAAAATATTGCATAAAAAGCAATCAAAAACGGCATTTTGAACCGATTTTTCCGAAGCGGGAGTTCTGTGGACGAAAAAAAGGGTCATACTGAGAAGATAATTGTTTACACATCAAATTCTAATGAATTGCGCGTAAAATGACATCACACGGCATCTTATACATCACTTCAAAAATCATCCCAGCAAGTTTCACGTTTCTACTTTTAAAAATGAGTCTGAAATTGTATCGGAAAATTTCGAGCTGTTGAAGGCGGAAAAGCGTTTTTTTTAATACACCCTTAAAGACGCGTCTTGATTTTCCCACATTTGCGGTTTTTAGTGGAAAAATTGAAGTTGTTAAAGTTACATATCCTTTTTAAAAAGTTAAAAATGAAATAAAAATAAAATGCACTCTGAAAAATACCGTTCATAACTTTGTTTTAGCAATTACTAGATAGTAGCTATCAAAACTTGACAGTAAACAACTTAAAAGATTTATAATAGCTTTAAAATGTGTGGAATTCCTACGCGATATTTGTTGCAATAAACAGGCTGGAAACCGACTGCACTCTTTTTACACTGATACCGATAACAGATCATTTTCCAGAGAATTCATTTTTCAAATTCAAACAAGTAAGAAAAAGTATGCGTTAAGCATAGATTATGAAACATTTTCCGACGCTTCCTGAAATCTTCAACAAAACTTCGTTATTTTGGGAAATAATGTTTTACTGTCCTTAGCCAAATATGTATTCCAATATTTTTGAACAGCCATGTATTTGATTTGTCAATTGATATATATATATATTATACATACGCGTAACCAGGGGGAGGATGCCCTGGGTGCCCGGGCACTCCCGACCCCCGCTTGCGCAGACCCATTCACAATTATTTTAAAAAAAAATTGCGTTTGGACCCTTTTTAAAAGAAATATCTCACAATTATACACTCTAAGATAAAAACCTGTCTAAAACGGCAATGAAAACTGTTTTATAGACTTCCGTTTTAGAAGGTTTTATTATATAAAATATTGTTTGTACCCAGCATGTTCAGGTTAAAAATTTTGGGCACCCACCCGTTCAAAAGGCTGGTTACGCTTATGTTATATAATGGGGAAATTTAGTTTAGCAAGAAAATGTTTATCAGGTTGAAATTTTCTTTTCAGCAATTTGTACTAATAGACGGAAACATACTTGAGTACTTTTTTCAGCCTTGTAGTTTACCTATACCTTTGTTACATGCCAGTATTTAGGTAAAATTTATTTCAAACTAAAATATTCTTAAACATTTCTTAGTAAACTGAATGCAATTCAGCTAAAAAACGCATAATTTATTTTAAAACCACTTTTAAGTAAATTACTCTCATATTCACTAACACTTAGAAGCTCTTTTGCATATCAAGTTGCATCATTTCTTCCTGTTATATCAAGTATTACCAGTAATATACACCATATAGCATGCATAAATTTAATTAAACTTAAAAGCGCATAACATAACTAAAATTTCATTCATCCATCCATCATTCATCATCAATAATATACAATACTTCGCATAGAATAAGCTATTTGAAATCTTTTGTGTGTCCTTGTAAATGCTATATGGACTTCGTATTTTGCGTGAAATAATTTATATTAAGCCTCAGCGACGTATATTAATTTTATTATACATGAAATAATTTAATATAATTAAAGTATGTCACTAGCAATTTCTTCTTTTACCATTATGTAATGGAATTATTTTGTGAAGCCCTGTAAATGAATAGTAACTATTCTTTTCACCGCATATTTTACAGAATGCATATTTTAGAGCACTTTGCAAATGCATATAAATTTTCATGCAGAGTGTAACATCTTTAAAATTCATTTGAAATGATTTCTCCCCATAGACCGTAATGTAACAGTAAATTTTTGACTGTCCCTGCAAATAAACTAATCATGCTGAAACTTCATTTACAGTAGAGTTCGTGCTAGGCTAAATGTCAATAACGTCCGAAATTTTCATTGCAATCCGAGTATATTTACGAGAGTTAGAACGCGGCCAGACAAACCGAAAAAATAAAAAATTTTCAACTTTGTTGGAAAGTGTTAAAAAAAGCATCTCCAAGGTTTTTTTTTTTTTTTCCCCTTTAAAAGAGCAGTTTATCTTAAAATTGATTTTAAAAAAAATCTATTTTTGTTTTAGATATTAAATGAAAACCTGTTTAAATGTGAATGTTGTGACACCTAATTTTGACCCATACAGCCATTATATCGCAAGACATTGTATACTTTGGGGTCAATCCATTTCAAGTGGTCCAGAAAATATTTTTTTGGTTGCTCAACCATTTTTTAAAAATCTGAAATTTTTTGTACAACAACCTTAACATGATGGAAGTTCAAAATGACCGTTATTTTAATTTTACTATTTTTTGTTTGTGCATGGCGGCCATCTTTGTTTCATCGTGTGCAGCGATTTTCTCAGATACTAGGATACACAAAATTGTAAATATCTCGTCTGTTATTTTCCTAATTGAAATGG
The DNA here is from genome assembly GCA_964019185.1 of Maratus speculifer. Classification (NCBI taxonomy): domain Eukaryota; kingdom Metazoa; phylum Arthropoda; class Arachnida; order Araneae; family Salticidae; genus Maratus; species Maratus speculifer. Next base: position 4,084,468 of record OZ025296.1, on the reverse strand, counting down.
GGTTTGCAGCATTTTGTTTAGAATAAAATAGGCTAAATGTAGGATGGTAGAATAAGTTTGAAAAATAATTTTTTACAGGTGAAATTTTAGCACAAAATTTAAGATTTTTTCCAAAACCTATCCGTTTGCAAGAGGAAATTTTTCATGCAAGGAAAATTGTCAACCTTACACAATTTTTTCTACAAATAGGTCAAAAGTGCGTGTACTTATACACTAAGTCCCAGATCTGGGAGTTGATTTCTCTTTACGAAAAAAATTCCGAAATTCGTCAAAAATTTCAAAAATCGCACTTTTTAGGCTTTGATGTCTCTGGTGAGGTATAAAGTTTTTTTTAACTTATTTATTTTTATTAACTTTTTAACTTTCTAATTTTTGAAAAGAATGAATTAAAGTATTAAGATTATTTGTTTGGTTTTTTTAAGACAGTTTATATATTATTTTTATTAATGGTGGAATGTTTCTTTTTTTATACACATACAAATTGAAACAATTTATTAATAGTTTGAAAAAGCTAAACGAAATAAACATACATTTTGAAAATAATTAAACACACATATTAAAGAGAATAGTAAAACATTTTATTTTATTATTTTAAACAATTCGTTTTTAATGGTTTCTACATTAATATTAGATACGAAGTTTTCACTAATACAATCTACCTCGTTTATAAACGAGGAAATAACAAAGTCGAAATCTATTAGAGTTACTAACATTTCTCCAATTTGTTCAAATTTTTGTCGATTATTTAATATTAAACAGGGATGAAAGGTTACAGATTCGTGGTTAAAAATACATCCATTGTATTCAAAAATGCGCTTTAGTATACTCGACATATTATTTTCAATACACGTTTGAGTTTATGTTGGTATATGAGTTCATTTTCTGAAGATGTGTGACTAATAATACATTTCTGTCTTATTAAGTTTGGCAAATGCTTCACATATATATGCTGAAGAAGTTCTTTATTCAGATCAAAGGCTTTTATTTTTAACTTTTCTAACTGATGCTCGTTCAAGTCAATGTGAGAATAATTCTTTAAATGTTTAATTCGCATGATAGAATTGTTAAAATTTAACACTAATATCATGTTATTAGCAACAAACGAGGAACTTTTATACTTCAAATTAAATGGAAAAATTTTATTGCAAAATTCGTACCAACTGTTAACATCCATAAAAATTGCATTTTTCGTTACAATTTCTTCATTAGTAAGCCCACTGCGTTTAAACTCTTGAATATGTATATAAAATTGTCTGTTATACAGTTTTAAAATTAAGAAGATACAATCACTGAGTTCTTCTCGAAATATAACACGATTACAGGATTTGCCCCTTTTAGTTCGTGAAGTGGTGGATTGGCTTTCATCACTTGCTTGGGAAAGGTTGATTGCTTGGAACACAGTCTCTTCGCATCTAGTAGTGGGTTCTTGAAAATATTCGTCTTGGGAAATTAAGTTAAAAAAATTCGTATTAATCTCAGATTTCACATTCAGTGGATAATCAGTAGTGGATAAATCACATGATATCGTTTCATTGTTAGTGTTCAATGCATTGGGAACTTCTAATCTCGGCAAGTTTAATTCATTCACATAAGCAGGTTCATTACATTCTTCTAAACGTTGATACTTTGAAGAAGAAACTACTTCGTCGAGAGGTCTTTTTAACAAATTTGCTACAGAATCCATTTTCAAAAAAGTAAGGATAGCCAGCCGCTGATGAAGTTCAAACGGAAATCAGTTGCAAACTGAATGCTTAAAAACAACACATATCCTAATATATGTTTAAAAAAATCAGCGTCGGTTACAGTTAAACATTAAAAAATTAGTAATGCCATAAGTTTTAGTCAACCATTTTTTAATAATCTAAAAAAACAGTCTTTGTACATAAATGGTAGTTTATATATTATGTTAGTGGTTTTACTATTTTTGAAGAATTTTGTGGCAACACAAAGTTTTAATTTAAGTAAGCTTATGATAAATAATGTTATCTGTTTCTCTATCTTTGAAAATTTTTGTGGCAACACTAGGTAAAAGTTTTAATCTAAGTAATGAATAATACTTATTGTTAACAGTTTCGTTCTTTTTGAAAATTTTTGTGGCAACACTAGGTAATATCCATCATGATTATGTGAATAACAATTGCTAATATAAATGATAAATTAAACTTGGTAAATAATTCTAATATATTAAAAGTATTTAAAAATTAATTCAATATAAATACAAATTCAGTATTTTAATTGATAGGAACCTTTTTTCTAAATGTTAAAATTTAAGTAAATTTTTTACAATATCGTGAAATAATTATTAAAATTCAAGAATTGTTATAACAAACATACAAGACAAAAGCTTTTTTCATTTACACATTATTTATTCATCATTCTCGATAATGATAAAAATACAAAAAAAATTATAAACTGTACAGAAAATCAACCAGTTCACATGATTTGACAAAGTTTGCATTTTTTCACTTATGCATTTTAATAAAATGTTGAATAAACTTGGTGTCAACATTAAATGTTTTGTTACAGTGTTTGCATTCGAAATTCCTGTAATGAACTTTTTTGTGAAATAAAAAATCGATATCAGAGTAAAATATAACACCACAGTGTTTACATTTATATTCCTTTTGACGATGACTTTTTTTATGATTAGTTAAAGCAGACTTTGATAGAAACGAGTTAGAACATTTTTCACAAACATGAAACTTCTTATGAGATCTCTTGTGAATTTTTAACAAATATTTTTTAGCGAGTTCTATTGAACATTCATCGCATTTATATGTCTTATGAAATCTCTTGTGAATTCTTAACGAATACTTTCTATAAAATTCCATTGCACATTGATCACATTTATATAAAGTGGGTGTCTTGGAATGAGTAACACTATGTTGTTTTAAATCAGTACTTTGAATGAAAGTTTCACATTTAAAGGGCTTTTTATCCAAGTGGGATCTTTGATGTCTGGTTAACGCAATCTTTCTAGAGAAGCATTCAGGGCCGTGCTTAAGGGGGAGCGAGCCGGACATTTGCCCAGGGCCGCCAAAATTTGGGGGCCGCAAAATATATTGATGGTTTTTTACATTTGTTTAAGATTTAAATTTACGTTTACATTACGCATACGGACTAGAGGGAACTACTTTCTACTCAGTGTTAAATTCAGGGGGTGGTCCGTCAGAATTGAAATGTACCCCTCGGAACTCTATTATGCCCCCCCCCCTCCCATGGAGCCACAGAAGTCCCTGCCGGAGAAAAGCGTCTGAATTCAACTCTGTTCTGCTCTAAAGAACTTGGAATTACCGAATAGAAATCTTTCTTAGTGCTCTTGATAGAGGATATGCCGATCAGATCATGTTGTATAAATTCAAAAGTTTCGAGTCAAAAACTGTAAATTTTTTTGCCAACAATTAAAAAAAAAATTTCAGTTTAATGGTCAATTTTCTGACTGAATCTTGAGTGTGGGATGCACGGGACCACCAAGAATAGACAGAGTATGTAATGGCAATCGTTTATGAAGCAAACAGTGGCGCACCCAGGATTTTGTTTCGGAAGGGGGGGGGAGACTACATTAAATTTTCATTTTTTTTATGAAGCACGTTGAATTGTGTTGTAAATATATATAACTTCAGACAAAAAGGGCGTAGCCACAGTGAAAAAGGCTAAAACTGTCGAGAATTTTCTGAAAATTGAAAACAATCGTCATCAGTTTGAAGTTTGGACTTAAAAAATGTACCACAATTTTTGACAAATGGTCGCCGAAGAATATTATTTTTGTCAGTTGTTCGCAGAAAAAATTTCTAGTTTTATTAAGGGAATGCGCAAGTAGCCGAATTTTGCGAAGAGACCGCAGATAAAATCCAAATCTTGTCAAAGGGCCGTAAAAAAACAAGAATTTCGTCAAAGGATCGCGGCAAAAAGTCAAATTTCGTCAACTAATCGTAGAAAAAAATGCAAATTTTTTCAAGTGATCGCGGGGAAAATTCGAATTTCTTCTAATAACTGTTGAAAAAACGCGAATTTTGACGAAGGATCGTGAAAAAAGAAAAAGATAATTTCATCCAAAAATCGAGGGGAGAATGCATATTTCGACAAAAGATAGAGGAAAAATACAAATTTCTTCAAAGGGTCGCAAAAAACACGAATTTCGTCATGAGACCCTGAAAAATTTGCAAATTTCGACGAAAAATCATACCCCCCCCCCCGGAAAAAACCTGCGAATTTTGTCAAACGATCGCGGAAGAACATGAATTTCGACAAAAGATGAAAAAAAAAGACACGCATTACGTCAAAAGGCCCAGAAAAAAAAGCAAATTTGTTAAAAAACAGCAAAAAAAAAAAAAAGAATTTTGTCAATAAATAACAGAAAAAAGCTAAATTCGTCAAAAAACCGCGTAAATACTCGCAAACTTTGACAAAAGATCGCGACAAAAAGTCAAATTTCGTCAACTAATCGTGAAGAGAACACAAATTTATAAACTCAAAATTCGAATTTCATCTAAAAACCGCAAAAACTCGAATTGCAAGAAAAGATCGCGAAAAAAAGATAATTTCACCAAAAAGTCGAGGAAAGTGCAAATTTCGACAAAGGATCGCAGAAAAAACGCAAATTTCGTCAAAGGATCACAAAGAATATCCTGTCAAAGGGCCCGAAAAAAACGTGAATTTCGTCGAAGAATTAAAAAAAAATGCTAATTCCGTCAGTGGACCGTAAAAAACACGATTTTCATCAAAGTGTCACAGCAAAAACGCGATTTTTGACAAAGGGTTGTGAAAAAAAGCAAATTTCGTCATAAAGCCGAGGACAAAACTGCAAATTTCGACAAAGGCGAAGTATCGTGCAAAAGAAACGCGAATTTCGTCAAAGGGACTAAGAAAAAATATGAATTCGTAAAAGGGCCACAGACAAAAGTTAATTTCATCAAAGTACTGCGTAAAAATGATGAATTTCAACAAACGATCGTTAAATGAAATGATGTGAAAAAGCCCTGAAAAAACGCAAATTTCTTCAAAAGCCTGCAGAAAATGGGAATTTCTTTGTAGAGCCGCAAGGGAAAAATGCGAATTTCGACAAAATACCTCGAAAAAATACAGAGATGTCAGGAGAAAGCAAAATAGATTTATCTACAAAAGAAAGGATTATAGAAAACAAAATTATAAATTTATCCTACAACAAGAAAAAAAAAAAAGAAAAGAAAAGAAAAGAAAAGAGAAAAAAAAATTATTTTCGACTATTTTGGGAGACGAGTGTGATCCCAGTAACCTCCTACACTTCTTTGGGTATAATGTGGAGTCATTGAGCTAGATTTTACCCCAGGTTTAAAAAAGGGTAAGGCGCTACTGTTGTGGAATGGGCACTTTTTGATTTTTAACCCTTTAACGATCAAAGCATTTTCATTGCTAAGATGTTGAAATAAATGAATAACGCCGGTAAAAGTGAACAGACATATTAATAAGAAATAAGAAATAAGATTAATAAATAAGAAAAAGTGATTTTTCACATACCTAATAAAATGGCTTTTTTTAGATTGAAATTCCGGTGTCATTGTTGCATATCGGAATTAAAATTTTGTGGTTTCGTAGAGAAACCAATGAACGTTAAAGGGTTAAGGGCACTTTTATAGAGTTCAGTCTAGAAGCTTGCTGGTTTCTTTGATGCAGCCGTTCGATTCATTACTTTTTCTAGTAGAAAAGGAGAAAAATCGCAAAACATGCTCATTTATCAAGGAAAATAATCGCTATTTGATTAAAGAGGAAAATCTTGAAAATTGTCAATCAGTTGTTCAAAAATCTTCAATCGGTCACGAAAGAATTGCGGTTCAAAAAAATCTTGGTAAAATGGAAATTACATCAAAGAATCATGATAAAATCCAAAAAATTACATGATAAGATTGCAATAAAAAGTAAATTTTGTTAAAAAATTGCAAAAAAAATGGCAAATTCGTTAAAAAAAATCACGAAAAAAACGGTAAATTTTATTAAAAAATCGCGAAAAACGACGATTTTTGTTGAAAAATCGCGAAGATAACAACAAATTTTGTTAAAAAAATCTTGAAAAAAAAAGGCAAATTTCGTGAAAAAATCGTGAAAAAAAACGTAAATTTTGTCAAAAAATCATAAAACCCTCCACAAATTTCGAAAAAGGGGTGCGAAAAAAACACATAGTTCGTGCCAAGAGTGGAATCGCCCCATCTTCTTGTAACCTTTCAAAAAATTTGCAGTAAATTTCAGTTTTTTCCTTAGAATTACATCTGTGATTCTGTCAGATTTTCCCCAAAATTAAGAGAAAATATGGCTGTCATTTCCGATAACAAAAAAAGTCGGTCATAATTGCGAAAATTCTGACATAAAATGTATCGCAAATTTGACAAATGATCGAAAAAGAAAGTTAAATTATTGAAAAAAATCTGCAATTTCGTCATAGGATCGCGAGAAAAACGGGAATTTTGTGAGAGGATCGTGAAAGATGCGAATTTCGTTCAAGGATCACAAAAAATATGAATTTCGTCAAAACACGCGCTTTTTCCGCGACCCTTTGATGAAATTCGCATTCTTTCCACGGCATTTTGACGAAAGTCACGCTCATTGTCTGCTGTACTTTGATAAAATTCGCGTTTCTTTAGCGCCCCTTTGATTTTTTTTTTTTTTTTTTCTGTGGTCATTTGATAAGATTCGCTTTCTGTATAATATTTTACTAACATTAGATTAAATATTTGTTTAAGAGTTAAAATTACAAATATAAGGTGCATTTTTATTGCAAATAAATTTTTATAGGTTTATTATAAATCATGGAAAAGTTCCTTCTTAAACATTTTCCATCGTCGAACGATATTCGACGGGTTCTACCTTGTGTCGATAATAGAACGTTTTGATCACGTGAAAACTTTTAATTCAACTTTGATTTTCTTATTTCAACCTAACGCAAATTCATAATATTTTTTATACTGATTTACTAAAAGAGGGAAATACCTGCAAATTTACTAGATGTACTAGCGAACTTCGCAAGCTACACTGGTCAGTTTCTCTAAAAGAATTTTGAATCAAACGAAATATATCTAATAAAGATATTACATTAAAATTAAAAAAAAAAAAATCTTAATTTCTAATCAAATAGCCATAATTTCTGTCTTATTCGTATATTCCTTACACTATCCAGCTCAAAATCGAAGAAGGCGACACAGCAAAAACAGACAAAAAGCTCTAAAATCATTGCAATACCTGTGTTTAATTATTTTTTAGTAGGTTTGTTATCTTGAATTTCACACTTCTATCTAAAACTGCTGCTGAGATATGTTGAAATGGCTTAAAATTTTCGAGCATCATTTTCATACCAAACAGCTGATTCTAAAATCACTGAAATCTGCCAAATATGTTTTTTTTTTAATTTTGATTTTCTCGCTCCTATCTAAAACGTCTGCTGAGGTATGGTGAAAGGGTCTAAAACTGTGACCACCAAATCAAAACCCTTAAATGGGAATTTTAAAAATCGATTAGTTATTCTGAAACTGATGCTTCTAGCTACAATCTCTGCTGCGATATGGTGACATTACCAAAAAGTTCAATCCTCAATTTAATTTTATTAGTTGGGACAGAAGATTTCTGAAATCGCAGGATTATATTTTTAATTATTTTTAATAAGAAAAATCATATCTTGAATTTTACGCTCCTACCTAATAGATCGGGAGGCGGCAGCACAGACAATCACTTCATCGAGTCCACGGATTTAATTCTAGGATTAGTTAAATCTCAATTCACACAATCAATCTGCCAAATCCTATCTTGGTGGAAAACATTTGAAATCTCGATTTTAGCGATTGACTCATAGGTTTACCAATATGATTTTCTCCCTCCAGTCCTCCATATTTTCATGATTTTGGATGCAGGAATACACAAAAATAAACGTACGAGTTAAATATTAACGTAACCTAATCGTAACCTACGAGTCATGTGTTTTCCACCAAGATATTGCTTGACAGACTGATTATGTTTTCTGATTCAAGATTTAACTTATCCTAGAGTTTCATCCACGAACTTGATGAGATGATTGTCTGTGCTGCCAACTCCTGGTCTATAAAACTGCTGCTGAGATATGGACAAAGGTTCTAAAATTTTTGTTACCCTATTTAAAGCCGTCAGAGGAGAATTTCTCAAATCGTCGGAATACGTATTTAATTATTGTTTTAGTAGATTTATTTTTCTAAAATTTCACGCTCCTACCTAAAAGTAACTGCTGAGATATGGCCAAATGTTCTAAAATTCTCGTCCTTTTACCTCTTTAATCCTCCTTAGGGAAAGGATTTTCGATAATCCTTTCTTAGTTTGCGACTATCCCCAATTTTCCACTTTTTAGGTCCAGTTGTTTGAGCTGTACGTTGATTATGAGTCAGTCACGGCAAACTTTTTACACAGATAAATAGCTGATTCAGAATATCTTACCAGTTTCGTCAATAAAATGTGTTTTAAATATTCTGTTCACTAGTTTTCTCAATAAAATGTGTTTTGCAAATTTTGTTTTCAAGTTGCTTTATTTAAATTTCGGCTGCTCGGAACAAAAATGAAGTACAATTTAGAGATTTTCTGTAAATGTGTGTGGCAAAAAATCTAACATCGTATTATGAGTAATGAAATAAAATTTCAGACAAATGTAGTACAATATATTACTTACGATTTATGATACTATAGCTTGGCAATTCAAACGAAATGATGAATTAAATATTTCGTGAGAACTGAGACTAATTCATTATGATTATATTATGATTATTCATTATGAATATTGAAGGCAATGGGAAATTTGATATGTATATTTTTTGTAATAATTTTTATAACGTAATTTTTGCACCTTTTTTTGCGTTAAAAAGGGTATACTAATTCATTCATGTGATATATTTTGTACAATTTGTAGAGTTTTAACATTTTATATCCGTTTAAAAATTTACAATAAAAGATGCCGCCAAAATATATTTCGTCCAGGGCCGCCAAAGTCCTAAGCACGGCCCTGGAAGCATTTTTGACATTGATTACAAGAAAAGGATGGTTGGGTTGATGAAGAGGGTGATCTTTCACTATTCGAAACTTGCACCTCTTGACTGGGTAAATCCGATTCCATATTCATGAAGTAAGAAATTTCTTGTACAGCACTCACTTAAAGAACAGCGCTTAATATCTTCATATGACAAAAAAAAACAATAAATAGTGTGATAAATTTCTACTAATTCACAAAAATCTGTTAAATTCTAGGAGGCGCTACTGTTTTTTAAAAAATAATAGGATTGGTTTATAAAGTGATCTGATAATATGATGGTATTTGATAGGTAAGGCTCATTGTTATCTGATGTTTATCATGCTGTTGTAATTTTTTACTAATTGATTAGAAAATTCATGTGAAAATTAACGGAAAAAGAATCACTTATTTTCAGCACAGTGATAAAACAATACTATACTAAAGTAATACATTGCTTAAATTTGTCGTTTTCGACTAATAGATGATAACTTGTAAAAAACTTTTTATGTGAATACAGCAAACTTACTAAAATGAATGCATGGCAATTAACCGTTTATTAGAACTGTACATCGAAAAATAATTAATAATGAAGTAGTTTATATATTTTGAATGGTGTAAATATCAATGTGTATGAATAATCAAGGTTTAGGTAAACTAAAGTTAAAAATGTAAAATTCATATTTTACAATTTTACTGTTAAAAAATATTTTCATTGTTGCTCTAGCGTTAATGTAAATTGAATAAAACAGGGAACCTCCAAAAAAACATATGTAATGGTTTAATGAAATTAAATTGTCGTTTTAAAAAGTTTAGTTAACTGTGTCATCAAACAAAGTTCTCTTTCTTGTCATTTGTAAATAAGTGAAATGTAATCTTAGTTGATATTTTTCTTATATCTGCTAGTTCCTGTTAAAATTGTTTGGTTATCGGATGTTTGAACAATGCAGTGAATACGTGTTGATAAGATAATATTTTAAGTTTGGGATGAATCGATTGTAATATAAGACATTCAGAGTGATTACAGAAGGTTAACTTCCTATTTAATCTTGAAATAATTTTATCTAATAATAATATTAAAAAAAAAGTTCAAATTATTATTCAATTTTCTACTCTAATAAAAACTTATTCGATTCCCAGTAAAGCCTTTTGGAAAACTCAATTTTTAAAAATTATTAATTCCCAACGAAAGAAGAAGGCCGGTTCTGCGGCCACAGGCGTGATGAGCAATTGTGATTAATATTGAATTGACCAGACTCACCTTCCACCTTATCGCAATACACGATCATCTCACAGGCGTGATGGGCAATGCTTAATTGATCAGACTCAATTTTTTAAAATTATTAATTTCCTACGAAAATTCGATTCACAACCAACAGACAGCAGCATCAAAATAAAAATCTTCTGGGGGGGGGGGGGTGAAGTTTGGAAAATGAGGAGGTTACCCCTTTGCTATAGTATGATATTATAAGCTTCAGATCCGAAATAAAAAAAATTAAGCCTCTTAAAAATTAAGCCCCTCTAAAAATTAATCCCTCCCCCCCTTCCTAAAATCTCATCTTACTATAACATATTTTACGATATGTTCAAATTTCCTTCCTACTCTAAGTTGATTCCAATCATTAAAAAATATTTAAGCCCCTCCTAAAAATAAGCTCCCCTAAAAATTAAGCCCTCCCCCCCTTTCCTAAAAATCACATCATACTATAACATATTTTTCGATATATTCAAATTGCCTTCCTACTCTAAGTTGATTCCAATCATTAAAAAATATTTAAGCTTTTCAGAAAAATAAGCTCCCCCTAAAAATTAAGCCCTCCCTCCTTTCCTAAAAATCACATCATACTGTAACAGAGTTAAAACATCCTTCACCCATTTTCAAATATCTTTCCTACTCTAAGTTGATTTCAATCTCTACTTTAATTTAAACTCCCAAAAAAAATTTAAGCCCCCCCCTCAATTTTAAGCCCCTCCTAAAAAATAAGCCCTCCCGTCTCTCTCTCTCTCTCTAAAAATCCCATCATACTGTAACAGACTCAAACCATCCACCCCTCTGCTATAGTATGATCTAAGAAGTTTTAAACCCTAAAAATTTAAGCCCCCTCAATTTTAAGCCCTCCCCATCATCCTACTATAGTATGATGCACTCTCCATCAGATAAGCTTCTCTTTCAGGTGGTGGTGGAGGACCTCCTCCTCTCTCTGTGAGGTGGTGGGCCTCTTCCTCCTCTCCTCCTCCCGCCACCCGCCACCTCATCAATCGAACTCTCCTTTTTGCACTACTTATATGCATATATAATATATGAAAATAATACATTTGAAAACTATTTATAAAATGGATTGCAATTCCAAAACAAAATTTAAACGTGTATTTATATTTTTATTGTGCATAGTAATGCTGTATTAAAGAGTTGCTGATGAATCTCTTTCGATAAATTATACAACACGCCTAACTACTAAAGTAATACTGAATTGTGAAAAAGAAACATCCTTATAACTTCAAAAATAATCATCTTATTAACTAACAGTTTATTGCGTCGGATTAAGCGTCTCATTTCCAATTAAAATATATCTTTGAATTGAAATTTGAATGAAATACAGGCTCATGAAAAATCGAAGAATGGGGAAAACACGATTACAGATATCTCGGCAACTAATAATTCGATCAGCTTCGTTCTTTATGCAAAATTTGTGTTATTTTCTTGCCTTTTACGATCACTCCTTAAAATAAAAAAAATCGAAAATTTTTATGTACCTTTCATCAGAACGAATTTTTCGAGAGTCCGAAAAAAATAGTCCCGGATAATCGAGGTTATTGATATTAAATAGGCTTCGTCCCATTCTTACATACTAAGTGCATACGAAATTTCAAGTCTCTATGTCAATTCGTTCGGGAGGTAGAGCGTTTACAGACAGACAGACAGACGGACGGCAAAATTTTTTTTCTAAAAATATGTTTTTCAAAATCTCCAGTGTCGAAAACGTGTAAATCCGTCAAAAAAAAAGAAAAAAAAAATTTCGATTTTCAAAACGATTGCAAGACTTATCCTATACTACGTATGATGGGTAAGTAAACTAGTCGTTGGGGGCCACCGTAATACTTACCCATCATGGATGTAAACTATTAATAGAATGCACCGCAATTCCAAAATAATATTTAAACACATATTTAAATAGTTTTAATATACATAGTAATGCTCTACTAGGACTTCCCTCAGAGGGATTAGTCTGAGCGATATTGCTGAGAATACACATTTAATAACTTGCGATAAGTAAAGAAAATGAGATGTTATCTTTAATTGGTCATTCATTGTGATAAAATATAATGATGAAAATAAGCATATCGAATCGTAGAACTACAAAATCTTGTTGCATATACTATTTTTATAAAAGAAAAGCAAACCATGCATGGATATAAAATTGGAAACATGCAAAATGTTAAAAGTAATACAGAAAATAAAACGCCAAATTTTCCTATATTGGAAATATAGCTCTTTGAAATGATGCCATGAGCATAAACAAAAGCTTCGCACCGATTTGAGAAATTATAAATAACAAACTATTATGTTTGAAGAGAAATGGAGTGTATTTTACATGATGTGAAATCCGTCCGAATAGTTTATAATGTTGAATATCTGTTTTCCACAGATGCAATGAGGTTGTCGATAAGAGTTAAGGAATCTTTTTTAAAAATTTGTCCTAAACGAGCACTTACATCTTATAAGTTACTGTGATGCCAAAGTTATAGTTTCTGACCCCAAGAGTATCCTAGAAACTTCAATATTCTCAATAAATTGGGTTTAAAACTTTTTCTAGAAAAAAAAATGTTTAATATGTGAAATTAAATTGTCGAATGTTTTAGAAATCGTTCATAACGAGAATATTATATCTTAAAAGTTGCCACCAAAAAAAAAAAGATTTTAAATTTTTAGTCATATCAACATCAAAGAATTCTCAATTTTAGAACTTTTTTTGCTCGTGCATTGATGGCTAATTATTGTTCCTACGCAAAATATAGTATATTTTGCAGCAAAGATGGTTACCAACATTTTTTGCCCGCATTATTTTTAAATCGGCTAGGTACTCCCAATGCTATCGAAAAACACACAAACGTTAATGCTTTATAGCATAGAAATACAGAATCAAAAGCTATTTATCTCCTATTATATACACATGACATAAATTATCTAATTAGTGCTAGCAGATGAATTTTTAAATATACATAGATCAATATAATGCTTCATTTTTCTTTTATTAGTATTTCTTAGTATTCATTTTTCATTTATTTGTATTATTCAGTAAAAAACTCACTTTTTAAAGCCCGAATTACGTCAAACTTTTTATAAAAGCGCCTAAGTCCATATAACAGCGAAGTATTGTGAAGAGTATTAAATACAAGGTAGTAAGACACTTAGCCAAACGCAGGTAATAAATCGCCAAATATTGTCCTTTTCGCCCTCTCTCGAAATGCATTTTTTTTTCGTATATTTAAAAAACACGATTTTGAGTCATCTTATTTAAAATTCAAATAAATAAATGAGAGGAAGCAATAATAGCATAAGTCAAAACATTCATAAGTCAACATCAAGGAATTGTATCGTAGTTACACATGTGGAAAAAAGCTGCTTTTGGCCAAAAAACGTTGTCTTCACTAAATTTGAATCCGATTAAAAAAAGTACCGTGATTAATTAAAATGTTATAGGCAGAGCTGCCAAGTCTCCGGCATTTTGGGTACCGGTATTTTAATACAGAAAATGTTTTATTAAATTGGAACATTCTGCGGATTTAAAAAATAACTTTTCCTATAAGAAAATTCTGCTATGCAATAAGCGAGGGTTTGGCATCTCTATATAGGAATATTTCGTAATCAACTTTTTAACCTTAAAAAAATCAACGACTATTTTTCGGGTACAAAAAGTATTGCTAATTGTTCCATTTTACATACAAGGTACTGATTGTAATATTGATACATCTATGGTGATAAATTTCCAATAATTTTTCAAATCCCATTTATTTCATTAAAAATATAAATCTTTTATTCATTTAGTTTAAAATAAATGGTTTTTAACTAATTTCATAATATTTTTGAAATATCACTTTTCATTGAAATATTCATAATCCATAACGTACATAATATATGACTGTTATTACATAAGTCACCTTTTTATTATCATAAAAATTATGTTTTTACTGATTTTTATTAATTCAATAGGAAAAATTTTGTGTTTTGAGCAATAGATGTCCGCATTTCCTATTATTTATTTATTTTAACAAAATCCTTTGTATTTAGAAGAATTTTTATTTAAATAGGAAATCTAAATGTCGCTGTTAATAAAGAAGAAAGTTACAAAAAAAAGTTACAAAACGAGTAGACGCATACTATCAAATATAGAAAAACGACGAATCCCAAAAAGACGTCTTATGAAATATCATCTTTTAAAGCAAAAAAACGAGGTCTGATTATCGAGCCTACTGATTACAAAATGTGCATTACATTAAAAAAAAAATGCTGAAAATATTGATTATTTTTTCTTTTGTGCAGTTTTGGCTTCGAAAGGTGCGCTATGTTGCAAAAAGATATAAGCGCCTATGAAAACACACCTGGTAAACTTTCATGCTCAGTTTTACAAATAAATATGGCACATATATGCCCTATATACACCGAGGTACCTAATTGGTGCCAAAATGGCGTTTAGTTGCCTAACATGCTGGTTATCATATAAATGTTATAATAAATTGTTTGTTCTAAAAATATTATCATTTCTTGATTGTTATATCTTTTTTAATAACCGGAAATGTTTCATTTATTCCTTTTTTTTTTCATTTTGAAATAAATAAACAACGTGTTGTTATAGCATGCTATATGCATCTGGTAATGAAAACGATGTTTTCGCCTACTTGGCATAAAAAAATCTTGCCAAACCCTGTGCTTATATCTCTAGTATATTATCTCAAGTATTTTATTTATGTATACTATAATTGTTTTTACATACCACTTACTTCTTCTGGTATATAGAAATAGGTAAGTGGCTCCTTTATGCAGTATAAATTGTATAAAACTTTAAAAAATAGCCCCGTTGCCCCTTTTTGGATCGAATTAAAAAAAAATCAATGTCTAATTCCAGTATTGCTCCCAGGTATGCATACATACTCCATATTTCAAAGTTGTATGCCAACAGGAAACGGATGAAAAATGGGAAAAAAGTCACATATGCACCAGGGTACATAATTGGCGCCAAAATGGCATTATTTTACCTGAGATGGTAACCCGGCTTTATTTATTTATTATTTGTTTATTTATTCATAAAATGTTTATTTACTTTCAGTTCCTTCTTTTAATTATATAAAATATTTCTTTTTATAGTTATTAATTATTATTATTATTTTATTTACTGTAAGTTCTTTTTGAAAATAGAAAATAATTTAAAAATGTATATGTAAGCGTTATTTGAAAAGGGAGTTTTCGCCAAATGGGCTTTGAAAAAAATTGCGCCAAATCTGATGCGCTTGTGGTATTCGTGCCGAAAAATTAGTGACCAGAATTGACTTCCATACTCAAACAAAATATAAGTTACAAGAAAACATGCAATGAAAATAAATATAAAGGGAAAATGATGTCATAAAAGAAACTTTTTATTTAAAAACGTAATTGTTTCTAATTTTCACAGGCGAAATATGTAAAACATTCTTTTAGCGATCAAAAAGTGCTGTTAAGAGGTTATCACAAAATCTCAAAATCAAAGTTTTTATGACATTTTTTAATATAAAAAAATAACAGTTTTATTTTCCTGTATGATTAAATTTTAAAATGTTTTATTGCATTCAATATTTCTGAGTGCGAAAATGATTACTATTTACTCCATGTACTGATTCGGTTATCTACGAAAATGTCCAGCCGGTGAAAATCACGCTCACCAAATTTCTGTGACGTATGCACATAAATTGTACTTTTTTTATCAGTTTTTTTAATATAACTTTTAAACTATTTGGAATTAATTTTTAAATGTAGGTGCATTCACCAGATTACCTTCTTAGGTACCTATTGGTACAAACAGAATCAAAATCCGACAAGTACTTTTTGAGATTTGCTTGACGAAAGAATTTTTTTGAATTTTAATATCGTTACGTATCTCTGAGTATAAAGACTTCGCTTCGCTCAGACAATTAATAAATTGCTGATGAGCCAATTTCTACAAAACGCCAAAATGCTCAAGTAGTACTGGATTACGTAAAAGAAATATCCTTATAACTCCAAAAATAATAATCATATTAACTAACAATTTACTGCGTCGGATTAAACATCTCATTTCCAATTAAAATATATCTTTGAATTGAAATTTGAATGAAATACAGGGTCATGAAAAATCGAAGAATGTGGAAAACAGGATTACTCATATCTCGGCAACTAATAATCCGATCGATTTCGTTCTTTATGCAAAATTTGTGTTATTATATTGCCTTTTACGCCCACTCCTTAAAAAATAAAAAATCGAAAATTTTTGTATTCCTTTCATCAGAACGAATTTTTCGAGAGTCCGAAAAAAATAGTTCCGGATAATCGAGGTTACTGATATTAAATAGGCTTCGTCCCATTCTTACATACTAAGTACATACAAAATTTCAAGTCTCTATCTCAATTTTTTCGGACGGACGGACGGCAATTTTTACTTACCCATCGTACGTAGTATAGGGTAAGTCTTGCAATCGTTTTGAAAATGGAAAATTTTTTTTTGACGGATTTACACGTTTCGGACACTAGAGATTCCGAAAAACATATTTTTAGAAAAAAAATTTTGCCGTCCGTCCGTCTGTGTGTCTGTCTGTCTGTAACCGCTCTATCTCTCGAACAAATTGAGATAGAGAGTTGAAATTTTGTATGTGCTTAGTATGTAAGAATGGGACGAAGCCTATTTAATATCAGTAACCTCGATTATCCGGAACAATTTTTTTCGGACTCTCGAAAAATTCGTTCTGATGAAAGGCATATAAAAATTTTCGAATTTTTTTATTTTAAGGAGTGGACGTAAAAGGCAATAAATTAACACAAATTTCGCATAGAAAACGAAGTCGATCGGATTTTTAGTTGTCGAGATATTTCTAATCCTGTTTTTCACATTCTTTGATTTTTCATGACTCTGTATTTCATTCAAATTTCAATTCAAAGATATCTTTTAATTGCAAATGAGACACTTAATTCGATGCAAGAAACCGTTAGTGAATATAATAATTATTTTTAGAGTTATAAGGATATTTCTTTTATGCAATTCAGTGCTACTTGAATAGTTTGCCGTTTCATACAATTTATCGGAATTGGTTCATCAGAAATTCCTTAATAGAGCATGATGATGTGTTAAAAATACCTAAATATACGTTTATATTTTATTTTGGAATTGTAATGCATTTTATAAATTGTTTACATATGATATGTTTTCATACATTATGATATCCATGATGGGTAAGTATTACGGTGGCCTCCAACGACTAGTTTTTTTCTAAAAATATGTTTTCCGGAATCTCCAGTATCTGAAACGTGTAAATTCGTTAAAAAAATTTTTTCGATTTTCAAAACGATTGCAAGACTTACCCTATACTACGTATGATGAGTAAGTAAAAATGATGTAGAAATATTTTCATAAATCTATTTTTTATTACTTCTACTTTTCTCTGGGAGGGACTTCAATAGCTCCGGTGGGATATTGTATTTTTTGTCCATTGAAAACGCAAAATTTCAGGTCTTCCGGGGGGTCCATTTTATTGCTCCTGGGGGAATCTCCCCTCCCGGGCTACCACCTGAATTCAACACTACTTCATAGCGAAGTGTTTAAGTGTAACAATGAGACTTCGTTAAGAGGCTACTTCATTCAAATGAAAAGATCCGTTCGCTAATTTTAATCCTATGGAAGAAATTTATAAAGATATCTCGGTTGCATTTTAATATTTTTAAAGGATTTTTTTTCATTGGATAGCTGAGATCGATCTGAATGCAGGCCGTTTTTTTACTTTTTGGATTTTGTTTACAGATATTTTTTTATGAGGACGCTTTCATTTTCGGAACCGGTTTGAAAAGTACCCCCCCCCCCCCAAAAAAAAAAAAAAATGCGCAATTAAAATTGAAAAAGTAAAAAACGGCCTGCATTCAGATCAATCTCAGCTATCCAATAAAGAAAATAAAAAGAATAATAATTTAAAAACATTGAAATGCAACCGAGTCATCTTTATAAATTTCTTCCATAGGATTAGAATTAGCGAGTGGATCTTTTCATTTGACTGAAGCAGTCCCTTAAATGAGATTTTCAATATCTATGTATTTTTTGACATATATCAATTAAGTCTTATGTCAGCATAAAATTTTGCCATAAGAAAAAAACAACAACTTTTTAACATTTTATATACCGATGGGAAGTATACATCCCACTTAATTTTAGTTATCAAATGCCACAATGACACCAGAATTTTTAAAGAAAATTTTGCATCTATAATCTCTACGAAGAAAAACCGAATAAATGAAATAGTTAGCCTAGAAAATGAAAATATTGCTCAGATTTTATGTTTTTTTTTTTTTTCTTTCATTATTCTGCATTATAATTGAACTAAAAATATGTGTATTTATACAATGTTCTAATTTTTTTTTCTCTTTCAAAAAGCGCGCCGAACGTCCTAGAAAATTACAATTACTAATGTCGGCGCATGCACTTGCAAAATTTTCACAAGTTTGACTAAAAAAGTTACGAAAGTTAGTTATCTCTCCTTCTTACGGTAATTAGTATAGGAAGGTGTATTTTCATTAATTTAAAAGTATACAGATCCAAATATGCGTCTAAGTAAGTATTATGTTTTGTTTTTATTGTTTTTTAGAAATCAATTATTATTAATATTTTATTGATCCGATGAGACAAGAGATCTCGTCAAACAAAGGATCATATGTTATAAAGAGTTTGTGAAAGGATTTGTGTTCTCGTTGTAAATAGTATACGTATTTTATATAAATTATACTCATTCACCAACCCAACAGTTTTATTATTATTATTGTTTTTTAACTTGAGCATTATTTAAATACATTATTTGATCATGTGTTTATATATGTATCTTTTAAATTGATATGTTAATTTTAGCTCTCTAGTTCGCAGCGTTGAATTCAGGAGATAGCCCGGCCCCATCCCCGGAGCAATTAGATGCCCCCCCCCCGGAAGATTTGAGATTTGACGCTTACAATGGTCAAAAAGTGTATTTTCCTTCGGACCCCTATTAGTGTCCCCCACTTCCATCCCCATGGGCGTAACTACATAATTTTTCTAGGGGGGGCCATGATCTCAACTCTTTGATATCTTCCAAACGATAAAAGTAAACATTTTTATTAAAACTAGGGATGCACCGAATATTCGGTATCTATTCGGTATTCGGCCATGTTACCGAATATTCGGTTAGGCCGAATATCAAACTATTTGGCTTAGCCGAATATTTGGTTTGGTCGAATATTAAAGTGTTCGGCTGAATCTGAAACTTGATAAAATCTTTTAAAACACATTTTTAAAAATTTTTCACAATTTCTATTTTTAACTGTCAATTTATAAATATATTTAAGATAATTAGAAAGAAAATTATATTTGAATAAAATATAACGTTTTTACATAGTTTATTTGCTATTTGTAAAGTATAACTTGGGAAAATTAATCATGAGAAGAATTAAAATGGTGATTTATGAGGATTCTTCTTAAGAATAAATGATGTGCAAGTTCCTAAATTTTGTTTATTAAATAATCTGTTTCTTGCTTTTCCCAAATAAAAGTCCTTAAACAAGAAAGAAAAACTTTTGGGATTAGTAATAGCCATCAAGGTAGACAATTTTTGTTCATGAAACCATAATCATAATCAACTTATGGAGTCATAAGTACATTGTATTTCATCTCACTCTAAGTCAAACTTGTGTTTTCGTTTATTGCTTTAACAATAAATAAGATACTATATTTTCAACTCACATGCTTTGATTTCTGTAAAATGCGATATGATGGGAAGGGTGGAAAATGCCACCATTCACAACAAAAGAATTATGAGCTAAACATTCCTTTATTCAGAATTAAGTTGAAAGTATTTGTACTTTATATTGAAAAAAAAAAATATGCCTTGAGTTATTTAAAAAGGACAATTATGAGACTGTAAAGTTTTTCTTCGACTACTTTTTCATTATTTCTCTTTGATTTTAAAATGCCTGTTTTAATTCATAGAAGAAACCATGAAATTAAAAAAATTATTAATTAAAAAAGTCTCATAAATGTGCTTTTTAAATAACTGAAGCAGATTTTTTTCAATATTAAATGCTCTTATAAAAAGCTCTTATTTATCAAAATGTAAATTTCTTTTATGGAATATTATGTAAAATTGTTTTAAAAAGCAACATTTTAACACCTTTAAACTTTGAAATATAAAAAGTAAAGCCGCATATTCGGTATTCAGTCCAACAATTACAATTCGGCTTGCAGAATATTCATGATTCATTTCGATTTTCAGTACGATTTTCGATGTGGTTTTTAACGATTTTTTTGTGCGTTTAACATCTGTTTTTTGTCAATTTTGTCAAAATTACAGATTTTTGTACGCATCATGGTCTTATCTATTTTTAAATTGCATGTAAAAAAGGCAAAAACTATAAAACTAATACATTAGCACTAAAGGAATTATTTTGAATATCCACAGTAACCTACACTAATAAAACAACTAAACGCACTGTCTGTGTGCATGGTATGTTTTTGTGCGATAGCTAGCAAAATCTAAGGCAGTTACGAGGCTCAAAACTTTCTTGGAAGTACCCCAAAGTCCCTCCTGATGTATCTGACATTGAGATTTTCAAAATTCTACTTATTACTTGAGTAGTTCCTCTACCGTTTCACATTGCAGTCCTTTTGAACATTTTTACCGCTAAATATTATTTGTTCATTTTTTATACCCATTTTTCACACAGTCAGTGGCCGTGTATTTAAGACAACGTAATTTCACATATTTCGAGTTAGAGAAAAAATCACAAATTTCATGTTCCTTTAATATTATTATTTCGGAACCGTGCAACGCCGGGCGGGTCAGCTATTGGTAAATATTTACGTTTTCAAGAAATATACTTTTTATATAAATAACATATTATACACATTAGTCTTTCCCCTAGGCATTTTTGGGAGGACGCAGCGCCCTGCCCGTTTTTATATAACTGCAAATGCGCCATGCCCGTTTTTATATAGCTACAAATGCGCCCTGCTCATTTTGGGTTCGCAAAATTTTGCTGTCGGCATATTTTAAACAGCGATGCCGCGGACGCGCTTTAGTGCAGAAATTACACAAAAAATCGGAGACGTAACGCAAAAAAAAAAAAAAAAAATTGCTATTATCCGTCCCGTGTGACGCGTTATTTCACCAGAATATCACGGAAGAATTCAGAATTTCGCGAAAGGATCGCGGGAAAAGACGCAAATTTCATCAAAAAATCGCGAAAAAACGGAAAAGTTTGTTAAAAAATGGCAAAAAAAACGAAAAAGTTCGTTAAAAAACGGAAAAATTTGTTAAAATAAACGGCGGAAAAAAGGTAAAGTTTGTTAAAAGATGGCGAAAAAACAGAAAAGTTTTTAAAAGACGACGGAAAAACGGGAAAGTTTGTTAAAAGATAACGGAAAAGTTTGTTAAAAGATGTCGAAAAAAACGGCAAATTTCTTAAAAGATGGCAAGAAAAGACTAATTTCTTCAAAAAAATACGAAAAAACGGCAAATTTCGTCAGAAAATCGAAAAAATGGGCAAATTTCGTCAAAAAATTTAGATAAAATGGCAGCTTTTTTCAGAAAATTCGCGAAAAAACGAAAAATTTCGACAAACAATCCCGAAAAAAAATAGCATTGTAAAAAAAATCCTGAAAAAAAAAACCCAGAAATTTCTTCAAAAGATCGCAAAAACGGCAATTTTCGCCAAAAAAATTGTGAAAAAAACGACAAATTTCGTGTAAAAACTCCCGGAAAAACGGCAGATTTCGTCAAAAAAATCCCGAAAAACAGCAGATTTCATCAAAAGATTGCGATAAAACGGCAGATTTCGTCAAATGATCGCGATAAAACGGTAAATTTCGTCAAAAAATTGCGATAAAACGGTAAATTTCGTCAAAAAATTGCGATAAAACGGCAAATTTCGTCAAAAAATCGCTAAAAGCGGTAAATTTTGTCAAAAATCGCGATAAAACGGCAAATTTTTTTATAGGATTCGCGAAAAAAAACGGCAGATTTCATCAAAAAAGCTCGAAAAAAGGCAGATTTCATTAAAATAAATCCCAGAAAAAGGAGCAGATTTCGTTAAAAAAATTTCCGAAAAAAGTCAGATTTCGTCAAAAGATCGCGATAAAACGGTAAATTTCGTCAAAAGATTCAAGAAAAAAAGCAGATTTCGTCAAAAAATCAAGAATCAAATGATGAATAAAAGTTTAATCTTAATTATATTTTCCCCTCATCATATTTTAAACAAAGGAATGATTGGATTTTGAAATTATAAGGCATTTGATTCCGAAAAAGAAAAAATCAATCAGTCGAGAAATTCAAACATAAAAATATTGCAATATTTGCAAATTTCACAAAAAAAAAAAAAAAAAAAAAAAAAAAAAAAAAAAAGTGAGTGAAGTGTATTTTTCTCATCCCTCCCTTCCTCTCTCTGCTGTATCCTTTCAGATTTTTTCTTTCTACTCAGAATCATCCCTGAATTATCTTTGAGTAGTCTTTGTCTCTAAAAATTACATCCTTGATTGCATGGCATCAGATGATATTTTGTTTTAAAATAACTTTATTTTTCATTAAGTTGTATTAGAATAATATGGAACAATATAATATATTTTGATACAAAATATGTCTAATTAAATAAACAAAGTTTTTAACCATATTTTAATAAACCAATCGCAGCACACCATCACACAGTATACAATGTCCATCAGCAGCACACATTTACTCTAAGGTTAGAAAGAAATCAATACAAAATTTTCAAAAATTCTTTTTTTTAATTCTTTTTGTTGCAATGATCCTATGTTGGGACCACTAATTTTAATTTTCAACTTAGAAACACCACCATAAATATTTTAATACTTTTTTTTTTTACAATGAAAGATCCTGGTGTCAGTCAATCATTTATCTTATCATTTTACAAACAGAATTTTTCTGTACCCGGAAGGGTTAAAAATATGCCCGTTTTGTTCAACTGAAGTGCCCTTTTTTATAGGAGCAGTACCCTGCCCTTTTTTTATTCTGGGGGAAACATCATACATAATTCATTTAATTTTATTGAAAAGTTATAAAATTCAACTTTTTTATATTTATTTATTAAAAAATAATCATTTGCGGGGCAATTTGCATTAGAAAAACAATATTTTTTTTTTTACTTTTTCTGAATTTCTATAATATTTTAATTTGAGAGTTATTGAAACAGTCTTTTTAAAAAATATATAACAGTACAACAAATAAAACAGAAAGTGTATAGCATTTTGAGAGATTTGGAGGAGCTCGCCAAATCACGCCAAACCCCTTTTGAAGACAAAAATGGAAATATCTTACATAATTCCAAAAAGTTTGAAATAAATAATCTAAAATACATTAATCAGGAAAAGGTTAAACACACGAGTGTCCAAAGAAATTATAACAAATATTTATGCAGGCTCATATTTGAAAAAACAAACTGTACATAACAAGTATGCACATCCGAAAACTTTTAATTTTGAGCATTAAAAAATCAATTAATTTAATATTATGTCAATATATGAGTAATATTTAAACTTGTGAAGTGTTATAAAGTCCTCTTTTGACAAATCTTTCCTTGCATCCAAATGCAACACAGCATTTGATAATTTTTTGTAACTGTAGCATGAGTACCTCCATACAAATACATGTAAAAAAGCTCCCTAGCTGGAAGGAGTGTCCACCAGTCACGTGGTTTCAATGATGGGTCAAGTTTTCTAGGGGGGTGGCTCACTCTATTTATCTTTACTCTGGGCGCAAAACGGTGTAGTTATTACTATCTTTGAGATTACAGGACTTTGAGACTTGTAGGGAGGATCCGATTTCTATTCGTAACTTCCTAGAATTTAGGAAGAATAGGGGAAAGCTAGACTGTCTGTGGTTCTACCAAAGATCTTAGAGGAAAAGATGTGAAGGCTCCGTAGGCGTAACGTAAATCCACAGCTGTCAGTGAAACAGTGCAAATAGCTAGGCAATAGAAGTCGCATACAGGGACGAAAGATAAGAAGCGTTCACTTGGCGCGCTTTAGCTTTATCACCAGTAGCGATAATTATCAAAATGTGGAGTAATGATGTGGTCATCGCTGCCCGCCTCTGTCCCTCGGTCCCCGCGAAAGCAGTGCGTGCCCCCCTCCCTCTTCATCCCTTTTCGTGGAGGGAGATGAGTTAGGTCAAAGTTCATACAATACGTTACAGAAGACTACTTATAGATGAATCTGTTCGTTGTTATGTTAGTTTTCGAGTGAAAGTGGAACTTTCGATACATAAAATTTATTATTTAACAAGTTCAGCATCACTGAAGACTTTTCAGTTGTACATGTTAATCGGCTATCTATTTTCAATATAAAAAGTATATCACAACAAACAAATCATATTAAAAAATCTCCCACAATCTTTAAGTCTCAAGACGAACTGCCAAAAGAAATGGTGTTTTGAATTCTCGCGGGGGAGTTGGCGCAAGGAGGTTTACTAGAAAAATATTTGGCGAATCGGTGGATGCAATGAACCAGCCTACGATTAGATCTCCCCCTTTGAGCGTGTTTCATAGCAGTGCTGTTTGCACTGTTTCAGTTAGTTACGGTTTCCAAAGCCTTCATGTCTTTCCCTCTAAGGTCTTTGGTTCTACCAGCAAGATCAAGGACAATCCGCACAAAAGAAAAGCCAGAGTTGCCTTATCGCCAGATACATCCCGCTTCCTCTTCTATAGCTTCAGGCATGAAAGAATCGAGACGTTCTGTGTTCCAGAGCAAAAATAATCAATCTCATATCTGACATATCTGTTGTTGTTTATCATTTATGAGACACTGCGTGTGCCCCCCCCCCCTTTTAAATAATGGCATACAAAATTAATAGTTGCGTTTTATTCGGTTTTGTTATCATTATTTGTCATTTTTAGTACTACTGCTCTTTTAAATATTTTTTTCAAAAAATAGTCGTACTTTCACTATAAAATATTTCTAGGGGGTTCAGCCAGAATTCTAGGGGGGTCCAGGACCCCCCTGGACCCCCCCTTCCTACGCCCATGTCCATCCCGGAGCGAGAAAAATCCTTCCCGGAGAAAAGCGCCCAAATTCAACGCTGTTATTTCGTCTCTCTTAATATTAAATATAAATTTTAATATTAATTAAATGTAAATTTAATACAAATGAAATATTTAATTTAATTTAAATTTCAATAGAATACTGTAAAATATAAATTTTTAAACTACAGTTGTTTCAGACTGAAAATATATTCAGTTCTTCATCAGTGTATAAAACTGCAATTTGTCGCCGTAATTTAATGCGAACCAATAGTTGTTTTATTTTTGGTTTATGACTTAAAAAAATATTTTTTTAATTCAACTGATTAAAAAAAATCGAGTAAGTAGTAAATTAATTAATTATATATATATATATATATATTTATTTATTTTATTTCGGTTATTAAAATTTTCTATTGTGTTTAATAGATGGCACCACTTTTGCATGATGCTTTGATTAATAAAACCTTTTTTATTTATTTTTACTAGCCCTTCAATGACAAACTCCCTCTCTATGAAGAAGGATCATTCCATTTTTTAGCAGGTGGGGAAAGGTAGGAGGGAGTGATCGGTACAGAAAGGTAGAGCAGTTAATTGAAATAGTGGCTTCGTCTATCAACTTGAAATTAAAATACATTAGCGGAACACTGAAGATGTCATTTTTGTTTTATGTTTAATTAATTATTTGGTTATTAAAATAAAATATTTTTTTTAAATTGAAATCGGATTTTTAAAATTGAAATATCACTAATTTTATCTAGTTTAAGTGCAGTGCTCCTTCTCCTTATTAAAATTAAAAAAATAAAATTAGAGCAAGATTGCTTTTTTTTTTTTTTTTTTTTTTTTTTTTTTTTTTTTTTGCGAAAAATAAAAATAACGTATCGTAAAAGTAACGTAACGCAGATTATTAAATTTTTTTCTTATTCGGTTTCATAATTCTTTAACTTTAAACAATCTTAAAATTGGCGAAAAATAAAAGTAAGTAACATATCTAAAGCCATTACTGAAATTTTTTTGTATTAGATTTCATAATTCTTTATATCTTAAAATTGTGTCATTTGTGCCTCCCCTCCCCTCTCAAAAAAAGTAAATAAATTAATAATCGCCCAACTTTATTTACAAGCTTTCGAATTGTTTTGATTTTTTTTTTTTTGTTTTTTTTTTTGTAAGCAGATACATCCTAAGTAATAATCATGAAATACTAATTTATGGAAAAATTCAAAAGAAAAAAAAAAAAAAAAGAAATTAAACCAAAGGTGACGAGTCCTGGTCAATATTATTTACTGGCGTCAATACATTATCCGTATTCATGCAATCTTTAGCCGAAGTCCGTTCCAAATCGTCAACATCTTTTTCTGAGGTCAATATTTTATTCGTTAGCCAAATTCTGTTCAGAGTCGTCATCAAAATTAATCGAAGTTGGCCTTGAAAAAGGCCTTTTGGTTGTAAAATCATTAGATATAGCGCAGGCTTAATCAAATTATCAAATGGAGCCAAATCAAAAGAAATCGTACTACTGAATGTACTTTTAGTACATCACTCCCTCCTACCTTTCCCCACCTGCTAAAAAACGGAATGATCCTTTCTCATAGAGAGGGAGTTTGTCATTGAAGGGCTAGTTTTATTTTTATTTTATATTATTTTTTTATCCAGCTGCTAGACCCATATTTAGACAAAAAACTCTTATTTTTCAATTAATGCGCAATTTTTCATAATTAAACATTCAGTTTTGGGTTTGTTCCATTAATTAAATTTTGTTATAGCTTTCAATTTTCTTTGACTTTTTTTATTTACACCGAAACTTGCTGTAATAATATTTTTCAGTAAATAAATAAAGTGATAATTTTTTTCAATAACTAGTTTTTAATCTCCAGTGTCTTTAAGCAGTAGAAAAAATAAATCAGTCATTTGTGGGAAATTGAAATGTAAATAAATAGCGCTCGCGGTTATTTTTATTTTTGATCGTAATATTCGCCTATTGAAAAATAAATTTTATTTTTTAATCCTTTTTACCATATTTCACGCTGTTTTTATTTCTTTTTTAAAGATTTCGTTTTGTTAGACGAAATTTATGTAATAATACGCTATTTAGAAGAATATTTGGCGGCATTTCTCTATCATTTTTCATTTTCTAAATTTTAGGATCTCGTAATATTTCACCTGTTCGTCAGTCCCCAATGTTAGACATGAATTCATCTTATCTTCATGTGTTGAATCGTATCTGTGAAGATGTTCAACAAGAAATGGGTTCTAAATTAAAAGAAAATGAGATAGAATGGACAGTGAATGCAGAAGTTCTTTTCTTTTATTCTTTGATTGGACATAAACCTGTTGGTAAGTTTGTTATATTCAAACCCTTCCTTTAATTCATATGTCATCGTCAGTGATAGCCGAAAATAACGAGAGAAATGGCTGCTGCCGATTTCTTTTACATGCATTCATTCTTATGCCGCATATCTTTTGAAATATTTCACTTATGTTGTATTAATTGAATAACTACTGCATATATTCTTGTACTTAAACTAAATACTTATAATATGTGTTTTTGTAACATTGTAGTTTTATGGAGCTCCATCATGATCTGAACTTGAAAATTTGATACCAAAACTTAAGTGATATTTCTATTATATGATGAATATCTCTATTAAAATATAGATGATCTTGAATTGTGAAATCCTTATTAACTATGCTTCATATTCAAGATTATTTGTTGATGAAAATTTAAAAATCAAATATGTTTGTTTTTAGGCTTTATAAGGAAACACATTGGCTTTTATCATTTAAAAATATATGTATTAATTAACTTTTGTATGATAAGTTAATTTTTTTTTCTCTCCTATTTAATAACATTTGTTTATTTGTTGAACAATTGTAGGCTCCTAACATTGTGATAATTAATTTGGAAAAGGGGAAGTTAAAAAGTAAAACATAACAAGGACAAGTATGGATATATACGGATAGGAATAAATATGGAAGATAGTATGAAATTGTACTGATGTAAATTTTGAACATTCAATTTATGGCAGAAATGAAGTTTTGATACAGATATCGGTGCTACTTTGATATACCCCCCCTAAAATTACGCGCCAAATCTGGCACTCCCTACGCACTTTTCCTACGGACCTTTTAGGTTTGCTGTTACTCAGCTTCATTCCTTCATTTGTATTTTTTATGTATTCATTGTATTTTTTAGGTATTCCTTTTTTGTATTTAACTTAATTTTAATTAATGTATTTTTAATTAATTTATTATTTTTAATTATTGTATTTTTAATTAATGTATCAACTTAATTTTAATTAATTTTATTTTTTGTATTTAACTTAATGGGTATTTTGCTTGGCGAGAAAATAAAATCGCCAAATTTACGATTTTGGGGGGTATATCAAAGTAGTTCCCAGATATCATATGTGCACTGGGTATGTCATATGTGCACTTAACTGGTGCTGAAATGGTATTATTTTGAATTATATTGTAATCCAGCTTATTGTTGTTTATTTATTTAAGTTGTTTATGTATTTTTCTTCTTTTTTTAAATTATACAAATTGTTTTGTTCTACAGCTATTATTCTTTTAATTTATTGTTATTTCCTTATGAAAATTTTAAAATAATTTAAAAGTATGTAATATATTTGAAATGAAGGTTTTCGCCAAATTAACATTTCAGATAAAAGTTGCAACAGACCAAATCCAATGCATTGTATCTATGTCAAAGTTTTTACTATTATTTTAGGTGGGCATAAATCTCACAATTAATTTTCCTCTCTAATGACTAGCTTCTATTTTTTACATGTGGAAATTCGATGCAATGTTTTGATGTTAAAGTTAAATGTTTTGGTTTATTGTGTTAGTATTTATTGTTATTTAAATATAAATGAAACAGGGTTGCAAAAAAGCTGGCTAAAATTAAAAAAGGCCAGACCGGTGGCTTTTATTAATTTTAATCGGCTTTTTTTTTTTTTTTTTTTTTTGCCATAATTGGTTTTTACACTGTGAAGCATTTTAATTATAAGCTACACATTTTTAAGTGTCTTTTAACTGGTTTTAATGATGTTTAATTTACTTTGAGTTTAATAAATTTATTTATTAAAATGAAAAATTGGGATTTTAATTTTGATTCATTATGAGAAATTGGGTTATAACCCAATTTTTCAATAATGAAGCCATTAATACTAGAGTAAAACACATTGATGGAGTTGCTAGTGGTTTATAGTCAGAATTGCAAATATATGTCAGCTAAATTATAAAATGGCCATAATAAGTGCTTTTTCTGATTTCCATTGACCTTTAATCCCAACTTTGTTTTTCCATTTTTCTGCTTTATAAAATTAAAGAGGACAATGGTTACTTAGTTACATGTTTTATTACTTAACTAGTTTTAAGAGTTATTAAAATGTCATGTGTTATTCCCTATAAACATTTAAAATTAGGGATGGGACGAATACTTAGCCGGTATTCGGCCTTTTTGCCGAATATTCGGTTGGCCGAATATTGGAGGCTTGTTGACCGAATACTTCGGCCGAATACCTGTAGCCGAATATTTAGAGATATCTTGCCGAATATTGCTAAAATCTCGCCGAATAGTGAAAAATATCTCGCCAAATAAATTTAGGATTTGAAGAATTTCATTCCACACATTTTTTTTTCTCTAATCCAAATTTGCTACTTCATTTGTGAAGTCCTCATTCTTACTAACAAAATATACAGTTATTCAGATACTAAAAAATATACAGCCTTTCTGTTTTTCCTATAAAAGTTAGTGATATTTTAGAAATTGCTGCCCAAGTTGGGGATTTAATTGTACGGAAAATGTCTTCATTAGTGAATGATATATTACAATTCAAGATATAAAAACACTTATAGAAAAAATAAAAGAAAAACACTGCCTTATTCTAAAACACTCGAATATTTATTAATGTCTGCAAATTCCATGCACATATAAAGTCTTATGATATTCATAACTTATTTTCTATAAAGTAAGAAATGAAAAAATTCATTCACTAGGTGTATTAACGAAGATTCATTTTCAAAATTAAATATCAAATATCACTATTCCAAATACAACGGTACATCTGAAAACAGTACTGGTGTCAAACTAGATATGCATTAGATGACCCAACTTGCTTTATGAAGATAGTTTTACAAATATTTAAGCATAAATTCTAAATACTGAATAAAATAATTTTTTTATTCTATAGTTTTCGCTTTTAAATAGTTATTTGCATAATTACTGACTTAAATATGCAACATTATTATGTATATATTTTTAATTTACATCTTCCTTCATTCATGTTATCAATTTCTGTTTATTCGTTTAATGCTTGATGAGAAAGTGGAATATTGAAGTTGAATATTGTATGCGCCAATTCAAATGTCAAAGATTTTGTTACTATATGCATTCTACTTTAAGCATAACCTTTTGCTTTAACGTAATTTGTAATTTAAAGCTTGGCAACTGATTTCAGAGCAGTCTCATTCTTATGAATTTGCTTATCATTAGGGATACAATCTCTAAACAGGGTTGGCATTTTTGCCGGCAAAAAGGTATTTTTGCCAGGACAGTGGAAAAAACTGGAAAAAACCAGGGAAAAAATGGAAAAAACCGGCAAAAATGGAAAAAACCTATATGTCTTTAATGTGTAATAAAATCTGCACGCTAATAAGGATAGTAATGGTATAAACAATTAAATTTAACAGTGTATTATTTAATATTTTAATTTCATTTGCTAATTAATTAATATTAAATATTTTAAATCTTTAAAAAATAGGTGGGATTCAGTCTTACTTAGGAATTTAAGAACAAAATAAAAAATTACATATCTATTTTTTTTTACTTTAAGTCAGGGATATGTTTAGGAAAATTTTAGGTCCTTTAAAGGACCCTTCACAAAATTCTTTAACCTCAAACAGGATTCTTCATAAAATTATTTGTCTCTCAAATCGACATTTCACCTTTAAACTGAACTTTTCACAAATTTAATCATTTTAAAATAAAATCTGGCCTGTTAATAAACATTTGAACTCACCAAAAAATATATTACTTAGCTTCTCTATATGTGAAGGGTAGAACCTGAAAACCTAATAATTTAAAATTCACAAAACTGTCTAGAATTTTCACAAAGACGAGAAAAGTCTAGACAGACCCCTGTAAGTAAAGTATTTTATCAGTCATTAACATACATATTTTTTTAATTATCAAAAGATTTTCACTTTCAAATATGTCCAGCAAGCAGCGCTGCTATTAAAAGATTTTTTTCAAATTTTTCATTTGTGCAAACTGAGATTCGAAATACTTCAACAGATACTCTTTCAAAACTTGTTTACTGTTATGCCATACTAAAGCAGCTAAATTTAGGTTGTGAGGAAGATATTGCTGAAATATTTGAAATTTAATAGTTTTCTGCTTTAAATATAATTTTATATTAAATTAAATTTAGGTTACTATAACTGTTTCTTTGAATTTCTAACATATATAAACTATAAATGTAAATGCTTTACTCAGTCTCAACAGTTCTATTATGTGAATTAATAATTGTATAAACATGAATAAATGAAGTTTCTATTTATTTATATTAAAATTGGTATTTTTTTCATTTATAATCTTGTTATAAAAGTTACTCTTTCATAAAGTGCATAATTATACTTATTTAACTTAAAAGTTAAAATAAATTTAGAATAATATTGATTTTTTAATTAAGTATGCAATTTATTTTTTCTTTTGTGAAATATTTTTCTCTTTCTGGGGAAAAAATTTAAATGGACAGCCTATTTTTGCCACTTCTTTGGCAAAAACCTATTTTTGCCAGGACGGTTTTTACCAGGTTTTTTCCGCGGTTTTTTCCACCTTCGGCAAAAACTCGCCAACCCTGTCTCTAAATGATCAAATTTACTTTATTAAAGGTTATTTCATAAAATATCTTCTTGTGAGCTCTGAGAGAGAGATATTAAGAATATTATTGATTTTGGATGCCAGAAATTGTAAAAGTATCATTTGATAGTAAAAGTGAAGTACATTCTTCATAATTTAATGGAAATATCTCCCCATCTTGACTTACTGAAAATCAATTTGATGTACATTAGGATAAAAGAATATAATGCAAGTTCATAATTTTTTGTGTTAAAATAAGTTTTTCAAATTTAAAAATACATTTAAAAGCACATTTAAGAGTAATAATTATTAATGAGTTTCTATTTTTTAAGTTATGTATAATCGAAATTAATTTTCTTAATTGGAAAAAAAAGTTGCTATTCGGCCGCCGAATATTCGGTATTCGGCCTAAAATTTGGCCGAATATTCGGTATTCGACTATTCGGCCAAATCACTATTCGTCACATCACTATTTAAAATCATACATAATACATATAAAAAACACCATTTCTCACTATTGAACATAGTATTATGAATTATAATATATTTCAGATTTTTTTTTTTTTTTTTTTTTTTTTTTACAGTATTCTCAATTAGCATATGCATGAATATATTCATGCAAGAAGGCATCTATGCACTTTTAAATAACACAGAGCTATTCAACGTTTTAATTCAACAAATTTTATTGGAACATTTTTTGCTGTTGTTTAATTTTATATAATTATGTATTAAACTCTCCTCAAATACTGAATCTTTCTTAATTTCTCTTTCAACATTGTTCATTCTGTGACTTAATCTTTACATATTGACCTGTAAGAATGTTTCCATGAATGCTTTGATGTGTTACATTTTGTCATAATTCAATTAAATATAATTGTTAAGAATGTGTAATATAAGTAGAACTATGAAATATAGAAGTTTAAAACATATTTTTTCAGTATATTTTCTTTTTTGTAAGATTTATATATTTTTTCAGACATAATGCCTTTACAGTTGACTTCTAGCAGTTATAAAGACTTATTTATTGAAAAATTAAGTAGAAATTTATAACTTTTTAGTAGTAAATAATTAAAAATGTATCAAAAATAAATCAATCCAATTTTAATATGGATTCGGTCTAAATCAACACTTTAAAAAGAAAAGCTGGCTTTTTTTAAGTGGATAAAACCAAAAAAAGCTGTCCGGCTTTTTTTAGCCTGGCTAAAAGCCGCCAACCCTGAAATGAAATGAGTACTAATATATTTTAAATGCCATGTAATGCATATATTTTAAATGTTTTATGTTTTAACATTATGATAAGGAGAGCGGACAATATTTGCCAATTTATTACTTGCAGCTGGTTAACATAAAGTGCCACTTTGAGTGGTCCCTGAATATGAATTGCCAAATGACCAAATAATAATCAGAGGCCATTTTCATTTTTCGCTTACACTTCAGAATTTTTATTTTTCAAATTTAATAATTTCTTTTAAAAATGGAGACAGGTGTTAAAGTAAATATTTAAGTTAGATGGAAAAAAAAAAAAAAAAAAAAAATTGGTTGTGCATTTTGCCCTGTAATATAATATGTAAATGCTACTTAAAGTTATGGTACTACTAGGTTATCCCGTCGACCAAAAAAATCTCTTAACTATAAGATTAAATGCCAATAATAGATGATCGTGAATGTCACATTCAATGACATTAAATGCGATTCAGGTGTTTAAAATGTCATTAAGTGATTTTTATTTTGACTTTTTATTTGTATTTTTACTAATATTCTATTTCTACTAATTATTTGTGTTTTCGTTATTTAAAATAAAAATTATGTCAATATGTATAATTTGGCTAGATTAGTTTGGTGATTTGTATAATTTGGCGAAATTGGTCGACGGGATAACAGAGTAGTACCAAAGTTATTTATACATTTAAAGAATCATCCATGTATAAAATATATAGATTTTTATTTGAAGAAAATTGCCCCCCCCCCCTTTCCCCTAAAAAATCTGGTTTACCTGAACCCAACCTATAAGAATCAAAATTCAATCCGAAATCTATTCATATCCAGAAACATAGTTTAGTCAATCAGAATAGTTCTAATATAACCTAACCCAACTGAGTAGAAAATCAAAATATTTTCTCCAACGACATTTAATTTTGACCCTGATAGGGGGAGGGGGGGGGGGCAGATGTGCCCAATGGGGAGGAATATACTTCCCGGACCCCTCTCTGGTGCCACCCTTGATTTCAGATGAACTGAAAAAGTTTTTTAACTTATTGATAACACTGATAAATTCATTATTTAAGTAAATATCCAGGGTTTCTCTTTTTTTATTTAAAAAGAAACAATTATTTCTTCACTTTCAACTAATTCCACATGGCCAATGTAATTGAAACTTAAAACAATCAGCGATTTCTGACAAATTTTGATAAGAACAAAAAATTTTTTTGTGATTCATCAATGACATGTTCAAATAATTGTAGCTCTTATTTAAAATTTACTCCACTGTCTATTTCAGAATTCAGAGCCATTGAAAACATTTTACTTTTAAATATTTTAACCCATTAACCGCCAAAGCTAATTTTTTTGAAATTTTAATAGAACTTAATTTGCCAGCTACAAATTCTGAAAGATATTTTTCTGTTATTTGATGCTAAAATTTTGTATCTTTATGTAAGGGTAGTTTTTTAATTGAAAAATACTGGCGAGTAAGTTAACTTTTTTAGCTTTATGCTTTACACCTTTAACTTTCTTTCTTCTATTTAGTTTCACCAACTTTTCCTGTTCTGATTTCTCTGGGGTTAAAAATTAAAATACCAGACTTTCCTGGTTTTCTACTCTTTTTTTTCCCCCTATGAATACTTTTGGATAGGATCTTATGGCTTCTGCATTGATATTAGAAAAAACATTTGGTTCATGTTATAAAATAGTAACAAAACTATTGCTTGAGTTTAAATATAACTAGATGCAGGGTTCTTGCTGGTTTTCGACCACCATCAGCGATTTGGTGAATAAGAAATAAACAACAGTAGCCAAAGAAGAAAAAAAAAAGTTATGTGAAACATTGAAAAATCTCCTTAAATGCACTTTTTAACTCTTTCCAACAAAGTTGAAAAGTGTTTATGCATTTGGTTTGTCTGGCCAAGCTCTAACTCTCATAAATAGACTTTTCTTTTCTTACAATTGATAAATGTTATTTAGGGTCACCTAGGTATTTTTGGTGTTGTATATAAAATTAACTTAATACTTGTAGTTCCTTAAAATTATAATTATCAGAGTTGTATGATATAGACCCATGCGTGCACGCCGTGCACAGAAAACTTTAAGAAACAATTTTTATTTTTCTATTTTTTTTTTTTAAGTAGCAAAAAATAAAATATTTCCTCAATTTTATGAATAAATTATTTACTGTTAACGCGAATGTCATCAAAAAACCTAAAAAAAAATCGTGAAATTTAATGAATCGTGTAAAAACATGCATTTAGTCAAAGATTTGCATAAAAAATGTGCATCTCAACAAATAATCGTGTAAAAAAAAAAAACAACATTTCGGCAAAATACCACACGAAAAACATGAATTTCGTCCCAAGGCTGAGTAAAAAAATGCGAATTTCATCCAAAGACCGTGTTAAAAATGTAAATTCCATCCATGAATCTCATAAAAAATACGAATTTCGTGCATGAATTGCGTAAAAAACACAAACTATATCAATGAATCGCTCAAAAAACGCGAATTACGTCCATGAATCTGTCAGGAAAAATAGTTATTTTTCCCTTTTTATTCTTATCACTCCACTCAACCTATTCCATCCAAACCTGTTTCATTCAGCATACCTCATTCAACTAATCTTTTATAATCTTTAATTGCATTTACAGTTATCTTTAAATAAACCCTGGATTAAATACTCTTTTACTTTTATATATTTCAGTTTCAATAGTTTAAGCTTCTAATTTAAATACATTCAATATCTTCATTTCAGTATTTAAATTTAACTCTATTTTTAAATAAAATAAATGTATCTTTATTTTTACCTTGAGTCACTAATTCTCTTAAGCATCGATGTTAACTTACGTAACACACTTAACTCACGGTATTTGTTTTTCCCTTCTATTCAACAAACTCATCTGAAAACATTGTCACGGCAATATTGTTATCTGGTAAGTTACAATGACTGGTGATAGGTAGCGTAACATGTCTGATGGCACGTGCCTTTTTCTAGCGTGGACGATCGGCATTGGTCTGTTTTCCCAGGTAACTTCTAGAAGCCACAGGTAGCGTTTCGATGTCGTCATCGGAGATGACATAAGTGGGCATTGACGGTGGCTATTTATAGCAGAAGGAAGGAACGGGGAGTTGCCTTTTAGATTAGCTTTGTTTCGTTTTGGTGTACCGTATGTTTTTCGTCCTTCGTGTTTATTTTCTTTTAGATTGTGAAAAAGTTGCCGATGCAATGTGTGTGGAGGTACTAGGCTGCTGTGAAATAGATGTGATATGGATTAGGAGAGTGCTTGAATATTAACGAGATTGGGAAGCCAACGACATTGGGATGGAGGAGTGTTTAAAATCATTTTTACAGTTGGACTGTTAGTACTATTCTTGGAAATCCCAGAATTAGTAATTCTCCTGGAGGGTGAAAATAGCCATGCCGCCGACAGCATGCTTTTAAACAGTTTTCCTTTTAATTAAATTTCTTTTGAAATGAAATAGATTATTTTCACCTTGTGTTTTCTTCTCCTCTTTTAAAATATATAGTTTTTTCTTTATTATCCCAGATATTTGGTCTGGTCGAATTTAAATCTAGCCATGCTTGCCCTTTTTAAAAATTTTTTCTTTCATGCTGTAGTGTTGTTGACTGGTGGATGTTTATTCCAGTTTTGATGCTACATATCGACTACAGCAATAGTGGTCTTAGACCTGAGCTTTCTGGAGTTAAGCCGTTCCAGGTACTGAAAGTTGTTGTAGGTTGGTGGTACTGAAATTCTTTTTACAACTTTTAGAGAAATTTTAAAGACTGATTTTCGCTACGAGTTTCTTATAAGATCTTTTTACTACAGTAGGGAATTCATTTTTTTGTCTTATATTTTCTCTCCCTCCTCCAAATAATGTCCTAGGTGGCAGTGAAGGTATAATTTGGAAAACATCTCTAGTGACAGTGGCGATGTTGTTGGAAAGCATTCCTAGTGGCAGTGTGGGATGACTTTGAGAAATTTTTCATAATTTAGTTTGGCTAGCCTGAATGTGGAATCTTTGGGGGAGAAGATGGCATAGATGTAGTAGACCTTAATTTTGAATTTAATTAAGTTTAATATAAGTTGATATGGAAATATTAATTGGATATATTTGAATTTAAATACCATTTAAATTTAATTGAAAATTAATTAAATGTTTTTTTTATTAATATAAAGTTTAAATCTCAATAGATGGCTTATTGGTGCTCTGGTTCATTTCATTTGAATAAACATTATGATCTTTATTTTATGTATATTAAAGGCATTGAGTAATTTAATTAATGCAATTAAATGTTTTTTTTATTAATATAAAGTTTAAATCACAATAGATAGCTTATTGGTGCTCCAGTTCATTTCATTCGAATAAACATTATGATCTTTATTTTATGTATATTAAAAGCATTGATTAAGTAATTTGGTTAATACAATTCGTTTTTAATTTTGGCTTTTTAATTCCACTATGTTTTTACTTAAATAAAATATGTTTGTTTAAAAAAAATGATGACTAAATAAATTTGTTTTATTGTTTATAAACTTGTTTGATTAATTTTTCTTCTAAATACACTTCTTAAACTACGTAGGCATACTTTACAGCTAAGATGCTCTACTAGCGTATTTGCTCTGCTGTGTAAGTCTTTTTAATAACCGTCCTTGACTTCAAGGACAACAGAATCACGTAAAAAAATGCAAATTACATCCACAAATCGCTCAAAACGTGAATTATGTCCATGAATCACGTAAAAAAGCGAGAATTACGTTCATAAATTGTATGAAAAACGTGAATTATGTCTATGAATCGTGTAGTAAAACGCGAATTTCGTCGACAGAAAGCTGAAATGCAAATTACGTCTATAAATCGCATAAAAATAGCGAATTGTGTTCATAAATCGCATAATAAAAGCAAATTGCGTTCATGAATCGCTCAAAAAATGCAAATTACGTCCATGAATCGTGTAAAAATGCGAATTACGTCCATAAATCGCTCAAAAACTCGAATTACGTCCATGAATAGTGCAAAAAAACACGAATAACGTTCATAAATTGCAAAAAAACATGAATTACGTCCATAAATCGCGTAAAAAAACACTAATTAAGTCCATTAATTGCTCTAAAAGCGAATTACATTCATAAATCACATAAAAAACACGAATCACGACCATGAATTGCGCAAAAAATGCGAATTACCCAACATTAAATTAATTTGCAGAAAGTTTTTGACCCAATGTTACATGCATAGAAAGTTTTTGGTTTTATAAAACTCTGATAATTATATTATTTTTGTGTTGCATTATCTGCATATGAATTATTTGCTTCTGAAGAACAGAAAACCACAAATGTTATATCCCTTTTAGATTTGTTTCTGTGCAGACATAAATATGCAAAGTGCATAGTTTATGCTTGACCCTTTCAGGGGTGCCTTTTGCAGTCTGCAAACGGTTAATATTACTGTTCCAATTGCGAACTGGAACTAGTAAATTTTTCGTACAATTTCGATCTCATAATGTACCTGAAAAAGAACTTTTGATTATTTTCAAATAAATTTGTTCTTAAATTGCGGTGTGAATCAATTATGTGAACATTTTTCGAGCAAAAGTACTTTGCTCCTGAAAGGGTTAAGACAAATATTTATGCCAAGCCCTTAAATAAAGCGGAAAAGAAAAAATATGCAAAGCTTAAAGCTATTTTACTATTAGCTTTCTTCTGAAAACTATACTACACAAGTAATTCATGCTTTGAAAATGTTAACCTTTTTTAACACGTTAATTGCAGATTATAGAAATGAAATTACAGTGAAACTCCTTTAAGATACGAATCAAGGGACCAAAGGAATTTCATACCTTAGGTGGGATCATATCATAACCTGATAATTTTATTCGGGTTTCTTTTTCAAGGGATTGCAGCAGGGCTTTCAACTTTCTGTCAGGGTGGTTAAAACCGGCATGGCAGAAACTAAGAAATGAGACTAATAAGAACTTTGACCTTCATAATTCACACATGTATTTAATATATAAAGAATTTAGTTAAAAAATTAAAATAAAGATTATTAATATCATTCAAAGTAGCAAAAAAGTTTCAAAATGATCATATAGATATGCTTTGTTTACATAATCATTTTCTGTCATTTGAAAAACAGAAATTTATATAATGGTAATCTGATGCTGTACAAGTTTAACTATTGGCATTATTAGTTTTACAGTTGAATTTCTATTTAAAAGTTAAAAAAAAAGAAATTATTTACAAAAAATTCTATTTTTTAACATCATTTTTTAGAGAATTTTTAAATAAATAATACACTGCAATAACTTAAAAATTATCTGCTACTACATACAAAGAGAAATTGGTCTTGTAAAAATATTAAGTAAATAATTACAGCACAAAAATAACAGATTTTTTTAAAAAGGAAATATCTTCTATAGTTAAGGAAAAGTTAGAAAATATTGTTTCAAGGTCAGCATTATTTGCTGGTAATGAGTCTGAAAAGATGTAAAATTTGAAAATTTTTCATTTTTACTGGTATTTGTTTTTAAAGGCAACCATCCACAGAAGGCAAGGCATTTTCAAGGACATCCTTGGGAAATATGTTTCTGGGGAAGGAATAGATTTTGTTATAAGGGTTTATTATATATGGCACAAAATTTAGATTAATAGCAAAAGGCAATTTTCTTGCCCTTTCTTTATGCTCAGATGTTAATTTTAATCCCATGTACTTAGGATGAAGTAAATAAGCTATCATAAAATCTAGCACTGCATTAAATGAGATTTGAATCTTCCATTTGTGAGTTTCTGTGCTATTTCATCATTAAATAAAGTCAAGCAAATTTTATCAGCAGCTGCAATAGAACAGTCATATTTCTTATTTTTATCTAAAGCAACAGCAATAGATTTTAACATTTGTAACAAGTATTTAACTTCTTTATAAATCATGATATTTATTTACAATTAACAACTGTCACGTCCTTAATATTTTCATGATTTTCAATTATCTGCAAATAATATGGCTGATTCTTCCTGAAAGATTTAAAATTATCAAATTCTAATACAGATTTATTTATTTTTTAATTAAAACTATTCACAATATTTTATTTGTTATTTATCCTGAATAAAATTTATATAAGCAATGTAACACTACTAAAAGAAGCCTCAGAATATGTCATAAAATGAGTTTTCGCCAATTGTTGCCAGTTTCTGCCTGTTAAATCCGGTTATAATTACTTTCTGCCACTGTCACGGCAGAAACCATTTTCTACTGGCATAAACCCAAGCCCTGGATTGCAGATTATTCGTATCTAGAGATGTAAATTTTCCGGAAAAATATAAGTGGTGGAAAAAACTGGTTTTTTAGTTTTTTTTTTTTTTTTTTTTTTTTTTCAGAAAAAAAGGAAAAATTGGAAAAATTGATTTTTTATGATTGTTTCTCCCAAATAAATTATATTTTCTTAGAGAATATTAAATAATAAACATTTTTTCCCATTTTTTTCGTATAAAAAGAAAATTATTTTCACTTTATATTACAAAATAAAAAAAAAAGTAGCAAAGCCTGCTTTTAAAAGTTTAGATTTTTTTTTTTTTTTTTTCATAGCCTAAGAATTTTTATTAAACGCTATTGTTTGTTATATCACATCTCTGTTGAAATGATTTTTCAATTACATGTTTAACTACCAATTGACCTAATGTAAAAATCTGTGCCAATATGTCTGCAGTTTGGAATGAAATAAATTATGCATTCCATTTACATAAGTATAGTTTTTAATTAAATACTAGTTTAAAGAAATTATTGCAGTTATGTCATTATTATGAATATCAGTATTCAAAAATCCCATTGTTTGTTTAAAAGATGCATATTTTTACATCATTAAATTTTTTTTTCTTACAATTATAATTTTATTTCCTTTAAAAAATGTTTAGTTTGGGTATAACTTTCCAATCTCAACTAAAAAAAAATTTGATTTAGTTTTGTAATCTAAATTCAAACAAAACTAAGTTTTAGTTTGGCTTACTCAGGTCTGCAACTAAAAAATAGCATAGGATTTATTGACTATTAGATTTTTATTCAGTTGTACTTTTCTAATGCAAACTGCCCATGTTTTTGCAACATTACTGTACATTATGGAGGTCAATTTTAGATTCAACACCTTGAAAAAACATTCAATTAATATGCTATGACAAAATCTTGAAAAATGCAGCATAGTAGTGCCACCTATAGGGCAATTTACATCAAAAACTAAACTACATTAATATATACCAGGAACTGTCTGAAGCTGTAGTTTGATAAAAAATCATCCTTTAGTTCTTGAGATAGAGCTATTGCGAAAATCATGAATAATGCAGCATAGCAGAGTCATATGTTGAGCGATTTACACGAAAAAGTAATGAGCACGAAGTTATGTCAAAGATTAACTTAATCTGAAGTTTTATGAAAATACATACATTACTTCTTGAGATAGAACTATTGTGGAAATTATGAATAATGCAGCATAGCAGCACCATCAGTAGGGCAATATACACTAATAACTAAACATCTCAAGTTTATGTCAAGGTGTAACTGAATCTAAAGTTTTGTGAAATTATGTGCATCAGTTCTTGAGATAGAGTGCCCATAAAATTTTTGTCACATTCAGACTCACAGAGTGACAGATATTTTCCAAAAACTATCAAATTGTGTTCAGGACCTTCTAAAACGTTTAAATACGCCAAAAACTGGAAGTAAAATTTTTCACATTCAATACTTAACTTACTTCTTGAAAAGATAGAAAAAGTAGTAAATGCATGCTTTAAATTTTATGTTAAATTTTTTATTTTACCATTTCCATTAATCGGCATATTATTGAAATAATTTTGAACATGAATTAATTTTTAAAAAGAGAAATTGCATTTAATTATATATCTAGATTTATTTCATGTAATCCTGCTTTTGTGAAATTGCGAACTTCTTGTATATACTTGCACAAAATATAATCAGAATGTGTGAATAAGAAATTATTACTATATTTAGGTTCCTATTTAGACATTTTTAATACGGTTATTTATACATATATATAACTTGATGATTTTTTTCTTCAATCACTGCATTTGCAAAAGATTCAGCTTGTAGATTAAACTTTTTTCTGAAATGTCTATTTTCAAGAAAAATTTTGTGAAGGGTCTTGTGTGTGTTTCAAACAAGAAAATAATGTAAAGGGTCCTTTCAAGTCTTCTCAAACAGATTTCTGCTCAGAGATTAGATTACCCACATGAAAGTTTTCATGTGGGACTCTCAACATAAAAATAAATTAAATTAAAAGTATGAGAATGTAGCTATTACAAAATTTTCCATACATTATTTCATACATGAAATTTCAATTTTTCTAGTTCGGAAAAATTGAAAAATAAGCCTTCGGAAAAAAACTGAAAAAAAGTTTTTTTCCCAATTTTTCTGGTTTTTTTCCGAGCATTCCCATCTCTATTCTTATCTTAAGTAAGATCGTATACTAAACAGTTATACCTTAAACGGGTGTTTCACTGTTTATTATGCATGTATGACACCATTAATTTTTTATTATTTCTTTGCAGGAGTTAATAGACATTTTATGATGTTACTGATTCATAATAAATTTAGTGCCTATTTGAATCATGAGATATCATCCAAGGTGTTATGGGATCATCTAGATTCAATGTATGACATGGCAGCATTGGTAAGATGCATTTGGAGTTTTCCACTCTTTTAAATTGTCAGTTTAAATCAGTCACACTCAACCTGTGGGCCTCATATGGCCTGGCAATCTTTTATTTGCAGCTTGAGACACAAAATCATTAATCAATGTTTATAAAATTAATGAAGATTTGTAGCAGATACAGATACGAGTTTACCTTTTTGGCAAGATTTGTGATATTTTTTTAAATGTAATTTTTAGGTTTGTTTAGGAATATTATTACGGGCCCAGGCAATGCCGGGCAGGGCAGCTAGTTACATGTGTAATAAAAAAATTTATGTGTTAATTACTAAAGTGGTAATTTATTACTTAGTATTCATTTAGAAGGAAACAAGGCAGTATGCTAGCTCCAAAAAAGGGCACTATTTCATAAGAAAATATATTAGTAAAGTGTTTAGTAACAATAGGGGGAAAAGTACATAATTTTTTATTGCAATAAATAAAAAATCATTATTATTTTTTTAATTTTATGAATTGCAAATTGAAAAGTAATGTTAAATAACATGGTTTGGTAATATTTTGTTTTATCTCCAGAAATAAACAGGGTTGCTATGCAACCTGGAGAACCTGGAAAAGTCAGGGAATTCAATAAATTTTCATTGTGATCTCTAAGAGTTTAATCGTTGTGTGGCCAGATGTGAGAATCTTCCATAATTTAGCAAACTGCATACTTAAAAAAAAAAAAAAAATCATCTACCTTTTTTTTTTTTTTTTTTTTTTTTTTTTTTTTTTTTTTCCTTTAAAATTTTCTCTTTTATCCTCCACATTTTATATTTTTAAAATTTTAATACTCATTATTACAGATTTTAAAACTTTTTCCAGCAGTTATTTTCATGCAACAATAAGTAATTATCATAAGCCTCCATCTCCCCCATTCTGTTTTCCCCCTTGTTGAAAATAAATTTTAACTAGATAATGATTTTAGGATATAGTTAACAAAACGAATATTTGAACTCGGTCTACAAATATTTTGTTGCAAGTTTGTACAGCTTGTAGGAAACTTTATTTGTAACCTTTCAATCATAAATTATTAAAAAGATTGATTCCAATTGTAAACCTCAAAGAAAGATTGTTAGACTCTCAGCATGTCAACCCCCAAAGTAGAATACTTTGCAATGAATGTTCTGTAACAAAATTCACTGAGCAAAAATATTCTGCAGGAATTGCACAAGTTTTCCTCATGACCAGTTGATGATTTTCGCAAACTTATTAAGTAAAATATAAAAGAATTTTGAGATTTTCTTCCCCGCCTATTGAGTGACAACTTTCCAAAGGTGATTCTGAATTTTAAAAAAAGAATTCTGAAATTAACAGCAATTTTTTCTGAAAGATTGCAACAGGAAGGGGTGTGTGTATTTCTGCCCTATATACAGGGTGTCCGAAAAGTCTGGAAATGGTCGAATAACTAGAAAAATACATATGAGATTGAAAAACGTAAATATACGTGTTAAATATTTTTAAATAAGCTACTCAGTGATACCAAATTTGACCTTCATAACCGACCCCCTGGGGGTAAGAAGGGGTCCAACTTTCAAATCTTAAATTATAACCCCCATTTTTTA
Organism: Maratus speculifer; assembly: GCA_964019185.1. NCBI lineage: Eukaryota > Metazoa > Arthropoda > Arachnida > Araneae > Salticidae > Maratus > Maratus speculifer. The sequence goes on along the minus strand of OZ025296.1, from coordinate 4,039,893 downwards.
TTGCAGATTCGCATTCTACGGACAAAAATACGTAACTTTTGTATTTGATGTTTATTTCGAATCCTCGTTTATCACGGTGTAATTGAGCATATTAAATCGATACATATTTCGGCTTTTCCAATGGGATTTTCCCTAATCGAAACTAATTGGGGAGAATTTATGACATCAAATTCCTCGTCTTTTGCAATAATAGCGTTTCCTGAAAATCACCCGTGCCGATTATTTCGGTAGTGCTACACAGTTAAAAATTTGATCCATTTGCTGTAGCGTCACTCCACAGCTTTTATAGAATATCTCTTTCATGACCAATGAGAATATTCCATAACACAGTAAAGTACACTGTAAAAAAATTGACCCTTTTGCTGCATCGTCACTCCACCGCTTTTATAGAAAACGATTACTTTACTGTGTTATGGAGCATTCTCATTGGTCACAAAAGAGATATTCTATAATAGCTGTGGAGTGACGCTGCAGCAAATGGGTCAATTTTTTAACAGTGTAGCACTATTGAAATAATCGCCACGGGTGATTTTCAGGAAACGCTATTCCTACAAAAGACGAGGAATTTGACGTCAAAAATTCTGCCCAATCAGTTTCGATTAGGGAAAATCCCGTTGGAAAAGCGGGAATATGTATCGATTTAATATCCTCGATTACACTGTGATAAACGAAGATTTGAAATAAACATCAAATACAAAAGTTACGTATTTTTGTCCGTAGAATCCGAATCTGCAATAAAAAATGAGGGTTATAATTTAAGATTTCAAAGTTGGACCCCCTCTGACCCCCAGGGGGTCGGTTTCAAAGGTCAAATTTGATATCACAGAGTAGCTTATTTTAAAATATTTAACACGTATATTTACGTTTTTCAATCTCATATGTATTTCTCGAGTTATTCGGCCGTTTCCAGACTTTTCGAACACCCTATATATATATATATATATATATTTAACCTCTATGATGAAATTGCAGTTTATACTCGATCTTTTGATGAAATTTACGTTTCTTTTGCTATCTTTCGACGAAATTTGTAGAGGTTTTTGGGATTTTTAGATAAAATTTGCAATCTTTTGATTTTTTTTTTTTTTTCGATCTCTTGACAAAATTTGCAGGGTTTTTTTTGTGATCTTTTGGTAAAATTTGGCATATTATTGCGATTCTTTACAGAATTTATAACTTTTTCACTATACCTTAAGTGAATTTCTCTGGTTTTTTTTTTTTTTTTTTTTTTTCCGATCCTTTGTCGAAATTTTTGTTTTTTGCGGTTCTTTGACAAAATTTTCTGCTTTCCAAAACCTTTGTAGGAAAGTTTGCATGTTTTGCAGTCCTTTGGGGAAATTTGGGTTTCTTTGTGGTCATTTGACGAAAGTTCTGGGTTTTTGAGGAGATCCTTTGACAATTTTTTTTTTCTCTGTGATCCTCTGATGAAATTGACAATTTTTTTTTTTTGCATGATAGATGAAATTAACTTTTTTCGGCGACTATTGTCGAAATTTGCGACATATTTCAAAATATATGATCACTTTTAATTTTCAGAACTTACTGACCTAATTTTTCAGAACCACTGTGAATTTCTCGATTTTTCCTTTCATTGAATACAGAATTTCTTCACTGATTACTTGAAAGGTTCTGCAGAGAAGCTCGTTGTTCTGCGATGTACATTGCACTTTTAAGCATATTCTGCTTTGGGGATGTCAACTACACGTTACACTGGTATACTAGAATTTTCTTGAAATACACCTGGAAAAGTCAAGCAATTTCATTCTCCCATGTGAGTAGCAACCCTGAATAAAATTCTACCAATTTTGTATCACTTTTTGGACACATGTATCTAAAAAAACTGTGGTATGAAGAAATTTCAATATTTTTTTAAAAAAGGCAGAATTTTAAGAGTCCTTAAAAAATGACCTAGAAGAAACAATTATGGAATAAATAAAAACTGCAAGTAATTTCATTAGTTATTAGCACAAATAGTAAAACTGACATATATTATTGACAGTTTGTTTTGCTTTTGTATTAAGAAAAATTAATGTTAATTGCCTAAATCTTAACTTAGGATGTATATATATATGCTAACAAAGAACTCTTGCTATGCTTAACATTTTTATGCCAATTAGTTTTTCTCTTCTACATTCTTTTATAACAGCTATTGATTAGATGTTATTCTTCCATTCATCTTTAGTTCCATTATTTAATATAAATTTCTTATTGCAAAAGTAAAAATGAGAAAATAAGATTCTGGTCATTTGCTGTCTTATTTTGCAGAAATTTATTATATTTGCCATGCTTATTTTATGTAAAAGCATGAAGAATTAGATTACTTTAGGAAATTGTGATATCACAAATTATATTAAATTTAAATAAAATGTTTAAATGAAATGCTTTTTATGCCTTTAAAGTGCTTTTTATGCCTTTATAAACTTACTGTACTTAATGTTTTGCAATTCTCAGGAATTAAGTTTAGAAGCAATTTTTAAACGTTGCTTTTTTTTCTTTCGTCATTTATTCATAAGGCAAAATACCTATAGAAAAATTCCAAATTAATCTTGGATTTTAATACTTTTACTAGCGAGCTACGCCCGCTAGCTGGGCCACTTTTTCCAAACGAACCTCGGTATTAAGCAGTATATAATAAGCAAAAAAATTCATTTAATAAGAAAGTCTTGGTGTTCGAATCCTCAAGCACAAAAAAAAGTAAATTAAAGAGCCATGGTCCCGTTAAAAATATGTGATTTCTCACTGTGGGCCGTGTGCACTTGAAAAAAAAAAGATAGTGGATCGGAGCTATGGTCGCTTCGCGCCCATAGTCCCGTTAAAAATATTTGGTTTTGCACGGTGGGCACTACGCGCCCATGAGACATTTTTTTCGTATTTTTTAGTTCATCAGAAGCAGATTTTTACGCAGATTCTGAATATGTAATCAGTTTTTTTCTACTTTAAAAACTGTCTGTATTATGGTTTAAGAAAAACCGCGCAAAAAAAAACACAATTAGCGCCGGTAGAAAAAGCGGTTTTCGGCTGTTTCTTCTTTTAGCCAAAGGGGAAAAGTTCAGGTTCTTCACCACAAGGTGGCTCAGTGTTCTGCTTCGGAGCACCGTTTGGGAGTTGAGATATTTTCCGTTCCGATTCCCAAGGGGTTTTTAATTCATAACTTTTTTAATTTTGGTCCCACGGTCTCGAAAATGCCCGAAATGACTTCCCCGGAATTTTTCCAATCGAAAGACACCTCTCGCGACTTCCAACTCGCCCGCGTTGCGAACTGTAATCTGCTTCAAGCAGATAGACAGAGGCGCACGGATTTTATTAGTATAGATATCATTTTAAACATTTGTAAAAAAATTTAAATCTCAATTTAAATCAACTGATTAAAATCGTTGACACCCTATCTAATAGTCAATCAAATGTCTCTTAGATGTATTAAAAAACTTTTTCTATTTTATTCTCTTTTTTATGTTAAAAATATAACAGCTAATATGCTACACATGCCCCCCCCCCCCCCCTAAAAAAAGCTGACAGCAGGAATACCACTTATTGATTTTGATGAATTTACAGCATGTTGGAGGAAAATTCTTATCCTTAATTATTCTGCTGAAAAAATTTCTTCCAATGGGCCTTAGAATTTGAGAAATTGGAAGAAAAATTCAGCATACATTTCAAATACTTGTAACTTCCAATGAGTATTTCGTGGCATGAATGAGGAGTGCTTAGGAGCTATCCTTAAATGATGTCATGCTTAAAGGGGGGAGGGGAGTTAATGATATTGTGACAGTTTGTAACAAGGGAGTGGGTGGGGGTTAAAAAAAATGTGACATCACACATCTTGCTAAATATAAAAGCATTAAAATTCAGCAGATTAAATGCTGAAGTATGAAGTTATTTTAAAATTAAAATATTTTGTGTTCATAAAGAAAATATTTACAGCCAGATATGTTAAATTCTGTTTCAAGTTACAAAATACTACTGTTTTCAATTGCTCTTTCATATATTCATATTATAGTACTATTCTATATTATTAAATATTTTGTTGTTGTAAACCTTATTTCATGCAAAATGCAAATCATTTTTATTGTTCAGTTCACAAATATCATTAAAACACAGATTTAAAGTTAAAAAAAAAAAAAAAAAAAAAAAAATGTCATTTAAAATGTAGTGCTTTGTTTCTGAACTGCAAGTATATGTTTACAAGCATGACATGTGACAAGAGGGAGGGGAAGTCAAAAATATGGAAAAAACGTGTGACATCATTTATGGACAGCCCCTTAACTACCAACCAGAGTTCCCAAGTTCAATAACTGCCTTCTAACCTTTTAAACATGCTAAATAAATTGAATAAAAACATGTGTCAATGCATAAACTGTTTTAGAAAGAGGTTTGAAGAATTGGGAAATGTTACTCTTCCGCACAATCCACCCCTCTTCTGTGGTCACAAATGAACATATGGCATAATAAAGTGACTTTCCATATAAATACTTATGAAGCTTTTTGTTTAGTAAGACACATCTATGACAGACCTATTAGTGAGATAAAACACAAAATGAATTTTTGTGAGATGTGTCATTTTTTGCTTCAAGTGAGTGATATATTCTTATAATTTGTCATGTGTGTGTAGAAGTGGGGTAAGGGGGTCTCTGATTAAAACATTGCACAAAACTATTTAAAGTGGGCAACTGTATCCTATTAATATATGAATTTTTAAATTTGTACTATTTGATTTGTATATTGCAATATATATATATTTAATATTTTTAAATTTACAGCATGAATCTGAAATCATACCATTCCCCAATGAAGAAGTAGACTTTGAGTTACCTGAAGATTGCAGTGAACTTTTACGCACTAAACATGGAGTCACTCTGAAGAAATCCGATAGTGACAACGAGCTCAACAAGGGTAACACAAATAATGTAAAATCTTCTAAGAAAATAACTCCAAAAATAAAACAAAGCAATACTCCAGTGAGCACACCAAAGCCTATTTTTGCAACGCCTGTAGCAAGCAAACCTTTGAAGACCCAAACAGTAGTGAAAACTGAAATAAAGGCACCTGCGAGTGATGCAACACCAAAAGTCAGTCGCTCTGAGTCAGGATCCTCTACTAAAACCAACAAAATTAAACGTTCCTCTAGTCCTTTTGCTACTAAATTAGTGAAAACTGATTCTGCCTCAGTAGTCAAGGAAGATTCTCCAGATATTCCTTCAAATAAAAAGATAAAGTCTGATCGCAGCAGCAGTCCTGCTGTGGTGAAAAAGACTGTGAAAACAGAGTCCAGTGTAACAGTCAACTCAGCCAAAAAGCTAGTCAAAAGTGAATCTAGTGGTAATGGAACGAAAACACCAAAGACTGAAACGTCTGATAGTTCTGTGAAGAAGGTTAAGGCAGATAAAGATCAAGTGAGTAAGAAAGGGAAAACAGCCACTCCTGCTGATGTGCCAACCAAGAAAGTAAAAGCGGATGCAAATGGTACTAAAAAGAGAAGTGAAAGTGAAAGCAGTTCAAAGAAATCTAGTGATTCTTCATCTGCGAGGCAAATCAAAACTGAAGTCAAAAGTTCCAGTCAATCAAGTAAAGTTCAAGAAACAGAAACCTCTACACCTTCAGGTAATATAGATTCCTTTTTAACTTTTGTTGTTTATTTCTCATTATATTTGAATTACCCAATGACGATACCTTGAACTATATTATTTCATATTAAACAGTATCCATTTTATTTAGTGTGGGTGTACTAAGCAGCAGAGCCGTCCTTATGGAGGATGGCTTAAAAGCGAGGCTCTTTCCTTTCAGACACTTAACATAATCTGATGTATACTATCAATAATAAAAAAGGTTTTCACCTATATACTGTGTCCCGGGGAGCCAGGGTTCCATCCCCTACTGTTATAAAGGAGTAGCGTTTGTTTGTGTGTTTGTAGAGGTAATTTTCGGGAGCTGTTATAAATAAAATTTCGTGTTGTCAAGTTATATTATACATAAAAAATTAACTCAAATTTATTATGAGAAAATTAAGTTTTGAACAATAGCATAAAAAAAAAACAAGAAAAAATTTAATACTGTCTTATCGAATAAAATTTTAAATTAACTACTGTCAATAATAATTGAGTATTCATAGATCAGAAAAAAATTACTACAACATACGTCACTAAATTTATAAATATGTCTTTTATTTCTTTAAGTGCTTATTTAAAAATAAGTATTAAAGCAAAAACTTAAAAAAGCACTTTTTTATGAGTATCCAATGTTTATCTTAATAATCACACCTCATTTTTATGATTGCAGTTCATTTTGTGTTTTTTAATTTCATAAAATGTTTAATATAATAAGGTAATTTGGCATGGTTATCGAACCTGAGTATGAAAAATTAACCGCCTCCCCCCCCCCTTTTTTTTTAACATTTGGTAGAAAATGTAGGCTTGTGAATTTATTTTTTTAAAAAATGCTTTATTTCTTTTTTAGTGCATGGAAAAAAAAGCAAAGCATTATTTAAACTATCATTTAGAATTTCTAAATTGAATTTTCAACTTATAATCATTGTTCATTTATTATGAAAGTTTTAATTTGTTGAAGCATATTTCTTAAATATGTCCACCCCGGGCAACCCCTGAATTCAACACTGCTTATAATACAGATATGTATTACTCAGATTCAGATACCATTCTATATGTATACATGTAAAATTTTGTTTTCACATGTTAACATTTCACTTTTTTCTTTTTTTAAATGATATGTGTGATGTGTGAGAGGAATGGGGCTGGGGTGGGGGAGTCCATTCAAATGTAGCCGAATATGTCAAAGATAGCAATATTAAAAAAATATTTATTTGATCTTTATCAAGGAATACACACACTTTGTCCATTGAAATCATTGATACGAATTGTATGTAAAAAAGGGACTCTTTATTTTTTACTTATATTTTCTACATTATACTCTATAAACTATTTGCAGCTTCACATCCATTTGGCTTTTTTTTTTAGTTTAGAACATAATAAATAGAATGTTGTTGCATATTGTAATGACAAAAAGAATTTGACAATTTAATCAAATGTTTTGGGCTAACGGAAAACCCCGTTAAATTAATGTATTGATTTATAATTAACTTCTAAAAATATAAAAATGATGTATTGTCACGGGAAACATACCATAGTGCATATTTTTTTACATTTCTTAATTTATCTGAAAGTTGGTGAAAAATCAAATGCACAATCCTATTTTTACATGCAAAAACCAAGTCAAATGAAAGAGTGTACAAATAATTTAATTGCCGTTTTAATATTTTTGCTTACGAATAAATTTTGAATCTCTGTAGTACTTTTTATTTGTTTGAAATGTAGTTTCTCAGAATGTCCTGCTTAATATTTATCAGACTCTAAATACATAAGTCTTTTTCTCAATGCTCTAACTTTCGTTAAATAATAATAATAATGAAAAATTTTTTCATATCTTGTTAAAGAAAATAGTATTTTCATTTTGAAAATAAGCATTGTACTATAGAAAACTACAGAATTTGAACACAGGTTGAAGAGGACACTCTTTTCAATTTTGAAAGCAGACATCCCATTATACATATAATCGGTATGAATTGGGTATTTGAATAAAAATTCAAACATGTTTCATTCTTTCAATCCTAGGCATCCTCTGACTTAAGTATTATGCGAGTTATGTAGATTCTTAATTATGTAATAAATCTAAAACATTGGATTTGTGACTAGCATGTTTTATAAATGTTTATAATTATTTTATAATATTTATGAGTAAATACTAATATAATAAATATTGCACTTTCTTACAAAATTCTGAGCAATTTGCAAATTTGACTTATGTAAAATTCAAGTTACGTAAAAGTTTACAGTGCGCATTACTGATGTATGTCGGGGGATTCCTGTTTCTCTCTTTTGGTTCTTTTAACTTCTGTTAAAATACTGTTAATTTATGAAAAACATAAAAAATAGAATTCATAAACCAAATACTGAGTTGTAATCTGCAGGTTTATAAAGCATAAAATTTTCAATCCCAAAGTCTGATGGGGCTCATAAAACCGACAGTATTTAAAATAATTACTTGTTATTTTTTGTGCACGTGAAACATTTTCGAAAAATTATTAATATTTTTGTGTATAATTATATAAACATTATGTAAGACTACCTTAAAGCTACCAGAAAAAATTGCTTTCATTCTGAATTTATCTGTTTCCCATTCAAAAACAGCTTATTTTAACAATTGAAAAGTTAAAACATTCAACAAAAGCAGGACAAATTCTCATTTCAAATGTAAAATATAAATACGAAAGCTTTTTTATAAGTTGCCCAGACCTACTCGATAGTGAAAGAAATACTATTTGAACCAGTTTGTAAAATTAATTATTGCGGAATATTAATATGAAAAAGAAAAATATGTTATTCTATAAAATACAATTGTAGTATAAACTTGTACCGATATTTTAAAATGAAAATACTTAGAACAACTAGAGAGAAAAAATCTCACTTGAATTTACAATATTATTTATTTATTACAGCTATTTGCAATGCTGTTAGTTTGTTCTACAAGCCATTTTTAAGGAAAGAAAGAAATCATTCAGCGTAACCTAAGCTATCCTCATAGAAAAGTACAGGGGGAAATACGGCATAGGTTTGTTTACATGTGCAGTGACGTCAAAACCGCTTTGGTCACGCTTTTTCCCGCCAAAACTAAAACTGCATTTTAAAAGTTATTTTAATGGATTTTCAGAGTTTCAAAAAATCATAAAAATAGTATCAAAATAATGCTCGTACGTTTGTACTCTATAAAATGCAAGTTAAATTGAAAAACGTGCAATTTTCCCATTGTACATGCAGTTAGATTTAATTTTATTGTATAGGTATCTGTTAAAATGACACTTAAATTATAAGAGTTTGGCACCACTGGATAGATAGAATTTTTCACATTTTTTCTCATTTCCCACTTTTATGCCTGATATAAACAACTTGTTAAACTTCATTTATATCAAGGAAGATTTAGTCACAAGGGGAACTAAGGGGTCAACAATAAATTTAATATAAAAGGCATCTGCACTTGCCCTGTAACATAAAATGCTTAAAATGATATATAGTAGTAAATGAGTATATGAGCCCCATACAATATTTGCATGCATTTGTGTAGCCTCACATTAATGATTATAAAAATTTTAATTACATTTTTTTTCGGGGGGGGGGGGGGGGATGTTTATCTGATAAAACCCTATTTGTCTCTGTCTTTTGTCTGTTCTTCACAAAGTCCGTACACCAAATTGTATAAGTCACAGATTTCAAATTTTTTGTATTTAAATCTGAATATTTCGTGTCACATGAAGAATCATAAAATTTTGAAAAAGTCTGTCTTTTTTAATTAATTTTTTCAATGTCATCCCTTCATTTACGTGATTTAAAAAGAGAAGTGTACCTTGAACATTTTGCATGTGCACATCATGGCTTGGGGGTAAAAGCATCTCTCTAGTAAACAGAAGGTTCTTAGTTCAACCCCCGGTGCAGGAGCGTGAAATTTTCATCCCACGATGGATTTAATAAGAAGAAATTTTATATTTTTGTCCAATTTAAGGATTTATATTATTAGGTTCTGTACATCTGACATTCAAAATATTTTTTTGAAATTTAATTTACTTTTTGTTTATTCAACACATTTTTGTGATTTACTTCCCAAATTTTCATCTTTAATTTCTATTGATTGTGCACACATTGAAAAGCTACTGAAAAACTCTTTATAATAATGAAGATTTGAACATACAAACATGGTTTAACTTGGCTGTCTGAACCAAGTTTGAATAATAAAGAATTTTTGCTTCCTAGATTTTTATAAAGTAAAGTCCTGCATTGTTCCGAGTTAACTTTAAATATTCTTTAAATGTAAAGAACTATGTTCGAAAATTAATGCATGTATTTTTGTTAATTTTTATACAAAAAAGATAATTATAGATTACTTTTGTAAATTTTTAAAAATATGCATTTTTTTTTAACTTTGAATTTGGATCTTTACTTTAAGCAGGAATTTTGATTTTTGTGTTGGGTACAATCTGACTCATGCATGTGTAAAGGTCATTAAACTTTCAAAATGAGTCTGCAAAGTAAAAAGTATAGCTTTTATTTCTATTCAATCTATCAATCAAAAACTATGTGCAAGAAATGCTACATTTTTAAATAAGTTTATTTTCTTCATTTTCTCTCTTGATTATTGACCCGTTTTAGTGTCATATATATCCTTAAAGCTCCACTGCACTAAAATTCCCCAATCACGAAATTTCATGTTAGCCTATGAGAAAATTTGAAGTGTGATGACTCATTATCTAATATAATTATTAAAATACTGTTTCCACTATCAAAAAATAGATGTCAGGTGCCGATAATATAAGATTTTTAAAATAATCTCTGTAAATTTTAAGTACATAAAAAAATCCCTATAAACTTTGAAGTTTCCATTTGATTAAATTTTCTGCTCTTAAAATTTCTTAATACTTACGGAGACAGTTTTTAAAAACACACATCATTTGCACTTGACGTCTACTTTCGGATGGTGAAAATGGTATTTTAATAATTGTATTAAGTAATGAGTTATCTCACTTCAAAAATTTCCTACCTATACATGGGATTTATGGATTCCTTAATAACATTCCTAATTCTTATATTTCTTCCTATATAACATAGGATTTTGCGATCTGGTAGTATGACTGCAGCGGCCTCCTAAGGATTGATATGAACCACTTTGGCAACCACTAATGTAGACTATAGGTTTTATTTAAAATGAAAAGCTTATGTTTGTTTTCATCTTTTCCAGGCTCAAGAAAGTCATCTCCAGTTATTAAAGCTAAAAGTGATAGTAGTAAGAAAGTAGTGAAGCGCCCCAAATTAGAAGAATCTTCCAAGAAATCAACATCTACACCTAAAAGAAGGCGCCCATAAGAAATTTAGTTACTTTTTTTTTTTTTTCCTAAAAGCATTTCATTAAATTCCTTTCTACTTTTGATAGCCAAGAAAGTTACCAATTAATACTTTTGTGTTATATGAAGAAGCTTTATTCCTTGTATTATTATTATTATTTTAAGAGCTTATTATTATGCTTTTTCGTATTTCTTCTATACATATATTTCTTTTTCTCATTTTTTATAAACAAAAGAAAATGCAGAAATTAAATGCCTTTAAATATTTGGGGGGGGGGGGAGGGAAATAAAATTCAAAATATGTTTTTAGACGTCCCCCCCCAAAAAACTCTCTTAAGAACATGCGTCAACTTTATGTATGCATTTCTTTTATTAAATATTTTATAGTTCAGAAAAGTAAGTTTTTTTTGTTTTTGCTGTGATGTTTTACTTTTTAAAAAGAGCAAATTGTTATTTATTTTATCTTAAATAATAATAAAACAGGCTGATTGGCAAAGAATTTAATTTGCATATTTCAAATGTTTTTTTCCCTATTTTCTATAAAATTAAAATAAATATCCATTATTAAAATTAAAAAAAGAAATAAAAACCAGTGTTTATGAACATGCATGTTAATATTTAAGCAATTGTCAATGCTCTTATTTTTTCTTTTAAAAAGCTTATTGTCCATTTTTTAAAATTTATGGATTTCTAATATTCATTCAATACGTGCTCTCATTTTGTTGAAATATGTAAAATAAAATAAATATTTAATGTAGTAATAACCTAAAATAGGCCAAGAGCCGGTAGTATAGATAATAACTTTATTGAGTTCGTGGCTGAAATTCCTTAATTACTTAAAATTCTATTCACATATTAAAATGCAGTTGGTCTTTCAAGTCATATCTTGGTGGTAAACACATAAAACCGAATTTTAGGGGTTGACTCGTATGTTTATCATTTGAGTTTTCCAGCACCTAAAGGTATGAAAACATGAAAGACTGGGAGCAGGAAAACACAACGATAAACCTATAAGTCAATTGCTAAAATCAGATTTTCAGGTGTTTTCCACCGTGAGAAATAATAGCAGTCCATAAAATTTGCAAACCTTGCATTTGCAGAGAAAATATAAGAAGGTACAACAATATACAATAAATCTAGAGATATAAACTAAATTTTAGAATTTTTTTTTAAAGAACAGCATTTTTTTTTTTTTTTAAATCTGCTAAAATAATATACAGTGCCCAATTCCCTGCTGCACAGTTTCTGTTACTGAGCATCTAAACATATTTTTAAAAGGAAAAAGGTGTTGAAAAATAATCTTATTCCTTCTTTTTAAGTATAATTTTGGTTTATTTATTAAGTTTTAAATAAATAAAGCTTTGAATATTCTGCTTAACTTTATATAAATATGTTTTCCTGTGTTTTAAAATTTGATCTCTTTTTTTATCATTCAAAGCATTCCATGTTTATACATATCTGCAATCATTTTCAATTTTATATCGTATAGTAATTCTTATTAAAATAATAAAATGTGTTCATTTCAAAAGATTAAAATTGTCAAAATATTCAGTTGTATAATGCAAAGTGATTGGTGAAAAGTTACTGTATTTTTAGAAAATATAATCTTAATAGTTACTGATGCTTGTAAAAATGAATATAAACTTTTATATATTTATATAAGATCAATATTTAAAATAAATAAAACATTGATTTTGATTACTGAATGGAATATTTTGAAATATGATAGATATTATTTTTCCACCATCAGCTATTTTCAATCTTGAATTTACCTAATGTTACTTCAGAATTGGTATAGATATATGGAAATATTTATATGTTGCAGTAAAATTTATTACTCATTAAAATTTAAAATAAATTTCAACTTAAAGCTTAATTTCACTTTCCCTTTTTAATAGCCAAAAAATCAGCCTTTTAATAGTACTTTGTTGCTATGTGAAATTTTACTTTTTTTCTTTTCAAAAAGAGCTTATTATTCATTTGTTTAATTTGTATATTTTCAGTATACCTATACATATATTGTTCCATCTCCTTTTCTGTCAACTACATTGTTTTCTGTATTATTTTAGAGTGTGATACAACTATTAATAAAGTTGCCTTATTAAAACAAAAACTTTAGTTGGTATTTCAGTGACTTTGTATGTTTGAATGTAATTTACTGGAATCATTTTAATGAATCATTTACGGATTCAATTTTAAAAATCTGTCATCAGGTAGTTTACCTTGGCAATTAAGATTTTTCAAATCCTGCTTTAAATAATATGGTAAATTCAGATTAATTGAAAGGACATTCTGTATGATTTGTTCTAATGTGGCAGTCAGAATTATCAGAATTTAATGTTGTTTTTTAGAGTTTTGTTCATCTGATGAAACCCTATTTGTATCGGTCCTCTGTCTGTCACAGAGTCCATACACAAAAGCTATATAAGTCAGAGAGTTAAAGTTTTGTTTACTACTTACAGCTGAATACCTCTTGTCACGCAACAAATCATAAAATTTTGAAAAAGACTTATTATAATTAAAAAATATATATTTTTTACATATCATCAATTCACTTTTTTGTTGTTGTTGTTGTTTTTTCCCTTTATTTAATTTTCTTCTTGACATTTCCTCCTAACTAACCAGAATTTACTGTAATCTGAGCAGCTGACAAAAAACATGCTGTAGAATAAATTTTAATACACTTACTTATATACCACATATCAATAGGGTTGGGTGATATATTTTAATATTGATATTTCTTTAAGACCACAGTAATTATATTAAGATTTCAATCCTTCCGATATATATCGTTTCAAACAGTATTTAATCTTGCTTTCGGAGTTTCAGAAATTATGGAATTTCGATACCAAATATCAGCGTAAAAGTTGGTTATTTTTTAAAAAACCATGCTGATATTGACATTTGCATATTTGCAGTTTTGTGCAAATCTTGCACACATAGCAGAATATGGAGAAACGTCTACTGTTCAGATGTACTGTTTTGTTCATCAAAGTTTGTCAAGAATCAAAGCTGAAAGACTTGTTCGAGGTTTGGGGATTTCCGATATAATCGCTCATGGAGTATGCACAGGTTGCTGACTATTGTGACTTGTTTCCCCACAAGTTGAAAGCATGTGTACAGATGTGTTCATGATGTGAAAGCATGTGTTGCTGATGGAATTGATTGACAGATTTTCAAGAAGCAAGTACAGTTTATAGATATTTCTTTCAGATTACTGGCAAAAAGTGCAGAAATGCTTTTTTTTTTTTTTTTTTTTTTTTGCATTGTAATACAAAGTTTTAAATGTATAGGTAAAATTATTTTCATTCAGAGTTGACATTTTTGCCAAAACTGGGAAAAGCCAGGAAAAAAATAGAAAAAACCGGCAAAAATAGCAAATTCTTATTTCTATAATGCATAATAAAATCTGTAAGTTAATAATGGTATAAAAAATTTAATTTAATAACGTAGCATTTAATTTTTTTATTTAATTTGCTAATTAATAAATATAATTAAATAATTTTGCACATTTTAAATCTTTATGAAATAGGTGAGATTCAATCTAATACCTAGGAATTTAAGAACCAAATTAAAAATTAGATGTCTAATTTTTTTTTTTTTAAGTATTTTGTCAGCCATTAATATATTTTTTTAATTATCAAAAGTTTCATACTTTATCAACTTTGCTACTTTTGTTTTATGTAATGAGTCTTAAAAAATGTAGAATAAAGTAGAGTGGAATGGGACAGTATGTTTTTCTTTTTATGTATCATTCTAAACATTTCATCAATCACACACTAGATGAAGCAATGGTAGCCCAATCTTCTGCTGAAAAAAGTTAATTATCTGCATAAACTTGCAATTGTATAAAGAGAAATATTATTTCAAGAATTGAAAGCAAATTTGCTTAATTTTTTTATGCTTGCTGCAATTTAATGACTTGTTCATGCATATGTATAATAGTTTGCAATTATTTTAACACAAACTGATTGGTAAATTTACCATACAAATTGAATATTTCCAACTGAGCAAAAAATTGCCCAGGCCGGGAATCAAACCCAGATACTTGGCTTACAGGGCCAATGCTTTACCGTTTAAACTAACTGGGTGATAGCCAGCTGAAATTTCTTGCTCAGATAATCTTATTGGTTGTAACATCTGGTCTGTCATTTAGACGACAGAATAAACCACAGGTAAAGGAACTCCATATAACGCTGGGTAAATTTATCATACGAATGGAATATTTCCAACTGAGCGAAAAATTCTCGATTCTCAGCCTGAGAAATTTTTCACTCAGTTGGAAGTATTCAATTCGTAGTATAATAGTTTCCCTATGTATGGAACCTTATACTGTATATTATCCATAATTTAAATTATGCCTAAAAGTAGTGTTTTTCTTAATACAATTTATACAGAAAGTGAACATAAGAAGGTAGCAGGTGGAATGGGACAAGTCTAATTACTTATTTTTATAAAGATGAATGTAAGTTGCTAATGTGCTTCTATTTTTAGAGGATAATATATTAATTATATTGAAAATATATTCATTTTCAAAATGTAAATAAATTGAACTGATGATTTTTTTAAAAGTCATCTGACTGACAACCCTGAATATTCTCCCAGTGATGAAAATACTGGAATTAATATTGTACCATAGATATTATCAATCTTTGTTAGATTGTATATATATACTGACACTAGACTATTTGTGAATATTAGCTTTGTTTTATATCTAGTGTTGTAATCGTAAAAAAAGCAGAGAATATATGGCATATACAAACGATATACGCTACATCCTGAATGTTCTTATGTAGGCTACACACTAATGCTTTATTTGAGAAACAGATGGTACATGGTGTATACCTCGGTGTACCCTCCACTACATCCCTGTTTTATATCTGTTTCATACCTCCTCGATAGTGGCGAGATATAGAACACATTTTGAAATTTGTGATTTCTTTAATTATAAAATTGTTTCTGAAAATAATATTTATTGTTCAAGAATTTTCATAAGAGTTTAATTTTGTATTTTATAAATAGAAATTTTTACTTTTGGGTCAAACAAAAGTTGATTTTCTTATTTTCATAAAAAGTATCCCATTCCTCCCCACTATCCCCCAAATACTTATGTCTTTGGTACCAATTTATAATTAGGTGCTACTCTGTTATCCCATTGACCAATTTCGCCAAATTATACAAATCGCCAAACTAATAGCCAAATTATACTTATTGACATAATTTTTATTTTAAATAACGAAAAAAAAAAAAAAAAACAATTATTAGAATAATATAAAAATAAAATCATGCAATGATGTTTTAAACACCTTTATCGTATTTAATGTCATTGAACGTGACATTCATGATCATCTATTATTGGCATTTAATCTTAGAATTTGGCGATAATTTTTTGGTTGACAGGATAACAGAGTACAATAGAATCCCGATAATCTGGATCGGTTTTTTCTTTTTTTCCCAAGTTTGAGAAGCGATTGGCTAATTTCCATAACATTAATTTGTTGCATCATCGTATTCTGAATTTAAAAAAAAAACTTTTTCGCCAATCGCTTCTCAAACCTGGGGAAAAAAAAAAAAAAATGAAAAAACCAATCCGGATTATCGGGGTTCTACTGTAGTACCAATAATTATTTATTTGATGAAACTAGTCTGTTGGAGATAAAAAAGTAATTAAATTAAATGGGAAATTGTACATTGAAAAAATTTTCTGTTAGTCTTGTTAATTGCACTCTTACACCCCAAGAAATGGACATAAAGTTACATTTCATAAAATACATGATTATACTTTTATTTAACTTAGGAGTTCAAAAATAAATTTAGAATATTGATTGTTTAATTAAATATTAACTTTCATTTAAAAAAAAAAATTTTTTCTCTCTTTTTCTGGGAAAAAAATTAAATTGACAACCTATTTTTGCCAAGACGGTTTTAACCAGGTTTTTTCCACCTATGGCAGAAACTTGCCAACCCTGTTTTCATTTAACATATCTATTGTCTTATGTACATTTTCTTGTTTCATTTAAGTAATTTATAATGTTTAATTTTCCAAAAATTTTCACTAATATGCATTTTAGATCAGATCTGCAAGAAAAGTATGCATTTTTTAAAGCAATATATGTATAATTTACATAAATTATTTAAATGCAAAAATTTATGTATTTTAAAACGTTAAATCAAGATATTGAATTTTTTTTTCTAGATAATCAATACACACACATACATACGTAATATACATATTCGCATATAGATAGATAGATAGATGTGTGTGTTTGTAGTATTTTATACAGGGGATAGTTGGATTTAGGACTCGATAATTTAGTGACATATGAAATTAATTAAAATATATCAAAAATATTGAAATTTGGTCTGTGATATATTACAATATTAAAATTCTGATATCGCCCCGCCTACATGCCACAAAGGAAACAGATTCTTGTAGAAAACTTCCATCTTCAAGCAACTAAACCCATAGTCATCATCTGACGGACTGGATGTGCACACATCCGGATGGCAGAAGTTTGAAGTGTAGACTGATGAAAAACATATTGTAAATAAAGAATTTATTCATTTTCCAGTAATTCTTAAATATAAAGAATTCTGAAATACACACTGCAATGTTCCTAAGTCTTATATCAGATTTTGGGAAGGAATTTGAAGCAAGATTTTAAGATTTTGTAGCGATATGTAAATTGTCCCAATTCTTTAAATTGCAGAATGGACTAATGAGACTCCAAAATTGTTCAACCTTGAAAAACTTTTACTTCAAATAGAGGTATTTGACTTGTATTGCAAATGTATGAAACTGCATCTCCTGAAGGATTTTGGAACAAACACGTCTCAGAAAAATAAGAAAATTGCAAAAAACTGGCCATTGATCTGGCTACTATGGTTGGCTCCACATTATATAGTAGTATGTGCTATATTGACGCTAGTTACTGGATATATGGATACAACCCCTTATCTTTTTGCTCCATTTTCAAATAATTAATTGAACTTATTTTATCAATGAAACTTTCAGAATTTTCAAGCTATGTTTTTGAGACTTCCACAAATGTTGCTCTATACATTTAGTTAACACATTATGCAAATTATATTTTGATTGCTTTCATGCATGCACAGTAAAGAAAATATTTAATAAACCTGCTCATTTTTTAAAAAATGAGTTAATCATGATATTTCTTAAATTAATAGTTTTTCCTTGTTCTGTTCTTATCAGCTGTTTGTGAACAGCTGGCTTTGCAGGATGGGAGTTCTTGTTGCAACATGAGATGCTGATGGATAATAGAATTACAAAAAAGTGAGAAAATGAAACAAAAATCACTACAGCAGTGCCCCTTTCTTGCAGACTATTTCCAAATTAAAGACCATAGCCAAAACCATACACAAAACATTCGGTTCAGTTCTATGCATAATTTTATACACTTTTCGGTGATGCAATAAATTAAAAAAATGGCACAAAAATTTTTATTACCTCTTGTGGTGGAATATTTTCAAATTCAAAGAGAATCTGCTAGCTATAGTTAAAAACATACACAAAATATTTGGTTCAGTTATATGCGTAACTTTATTGTTTTCGATGCTTCAATTATGAAAATGGCATAGACATTGCTATTAAAGTGCCCCCTTATGTCAAAAAATTTGGTTTAATTCCATGCATAACTTCATATACTTTTTGATAATACAATAATAAATAAAGCACAAAAATCATTATTATAATGCCGCCTTCCAATAGAATATTTCTTAATTGAAGGAGGACCTGATTGCCCATAGCCAAAAACATAAACAAAAAATTTGATTTAATTCTATACTTCACTACTTCATACATTTTTCGATGGCTCAATGGTGACACAGATATTTTGAATAACATGTTTTCTTGGACTATCCAACTCCTAAAACATGTAAATCTCTTTATAACCGGAAGTAAAAAAAAATTTCGATTACAATACTTTCTTTTATTAAAGATAGAAAAAAGTAAAAATAATAAGTTTTAAAAACGTATTACAAAAGTATAACAGAGATGATTTTTCAATCAGATAGAAAATGATAAATGATGCAAAGATAGAAAAAAGTAAAAATAATAAGTTTTAAAAACGTATTACAAAAGTATAATAGTGATGATTTTTCAATTACCACACTAAATATATTATATTAAATATCTGCAGCATAATAATATAAATGATTAAATAGTTTAGTTGTCTTTCAGTATAAAATATCTATCACAGTTTTGTTGTGTTGTCAGTTTTACCTGCAATGAAAGAATCAAGAGAAAGATGTCACCAAGTACATTTTTGGTGTTCAACAACTTTAGAACTGCAAAGATAACTTGAGTATCTTTTAAATATATTATACAGTGAACTTTTTCTATTCTGAACACTCATTAGTCATACATTTGACTAGGGTTGCTGCGATACTTTTGAAAATATGCTGCCAACTTTTTCCCTTCCAAAAATATGAATATAATGTCATAATTTTCGAAACCAAATTCGTAGGTTTTTGGAGGAATTTTAAAACAATTTTTTATGATCTCTAGAAGTATGTCTCAGGACTGAGGAGGTTAACAATTAAACATTTATTGCTTTTGTAATGCTACTCGGCACTGCATTACGAAAATATATTATTAAAAGTTATTTAGACTTTAAAAATCTGTGATACATAGTATATGCTGCTCCAGCCATTATTTATGTCCAAACTGTCTGCATCTTTATGGGTTTACTTGCCTAGTTTTTGATGATTTTTTCGAAAATCATTATCAAAAATGCTTTTATAATTTTGTAATGATAAATACTTCCAATGCTCCTCAACACCTTTTGCTGAATGCCTATTAATCGACATTTGTATGTAATAGAAAAATGATCTTTTCTCAAAAATTATATGACCTAGAATAATCACTATAGTTTTCCTGCAAGGTTTAAATTAATGTCTACAACCTCAAATTTTTTCATAATTTTAGTTTCAATAGATTCAGAAATAGATAGGAGGGAACACATTTTTGCTCTATAATTCCAACAATGTACCTAAAATTAAAGAAAAAAGTGCTTTTGACCAAAAACATAAGTTTTCATATGATATACAAAGCTTTTGTTATAGCAAAATAGCTGTAACAGACACAGGAGGGATCTTATAATGGTTCCGTTTTTACTTTTACTTACCCATCATATGTAGTATAGGGTAAGTCTTGCAATCGTTTTGAAAATCGGAAAAAACATTTTTGGCAGATTTACACGTTTCAGACACTGGCGATTCCGAAAAACATAATTTTAGAAAAAAAAAATTGCCGTCCGTCCGTCTGTGTGTCTGTCTGTCTGTAACCGCTCTATCTCCGAACAAATTGAGATAGAGACTTGAAATTTTGTATGTGCTTAGTATGTAAGAATGGGACAAAGCCTATTTAATATCAGTAACCTCGATTATCCATAACTATTTTTTTCGGACTCTCAAAAAATTCCTTCTGATGAAAGGTATATAAAAATTTTCGAATTTTTTTATTTTAAGGAGTGGACGCAAAAGGCAATAAAATAACGCAAATTTTGCATAAAAAACGAAGTCGATTGGATTATTAGTTGTTGAGATATTTCTAATATTTCTAATCCTGTTTCCCACATTCTTTGATTTTTCATGACCCTGTATTTCATTCAAATTTCAATTCAAAGATATCTTTTAATTGGAAATGAGACATTTAATTCTATGCAAAAAACTGTTAGTGAATATGATTATTATTTTTGGAGTTATAAGGATGTTTCTTTTATGCAATTCAGTGCTACTTGAATAGTTTGGCATTTCATACAATTTATCGAAATTGGTTCATCAGCAATTCATTAATAGAGCATGATTACGTGTTAAAAATACTTAAATATACGTTTATATTTTGTTTTGGAAATGTAATGCATTTTATAAATTGTTTACATATGTTATGTTTTCATATATTATTTTATGCATAACCATGATGGGTAAGTATTACGGTGGCCTCCAACGACTAGTTTAAATATGGAACCCTACAAAAGACAAGAAAAAACATATTTAGAAAGGGATTTCACAGTTATTTTGTTTTGATTTATGGCTTTTTAAGTTTGCTATGTCAATTGACTATAATGTCATCAAACTTACTGATTAATTGCTGGTCGTTGGTGGTAACACTAAGTACTAAATATTTTTGTCTTCATGGAAATCTTTGTCAACCAGGGTTCGTGATTTTTTTGATTTTTTTAATAAAAATCAAAACAATCGGATTTTTTTGATTTAAATCAGATTTTTTTGATTTAAATCGGATTTTTTTGATTTTTTTTAAAAATTGCCACACAATATTATTATTTTATGACTTTTTGTTTAATTTATATAATATAAAGTTACATACATAGAGATGCATATTATAAGTATTATCTATTACTAATATTACACAATTTACATAAATGATTCATATTATTTCAAGGTAAAATTTTAGGCTATGAAAAAATCTTGATTACACAAAATGCATGAAAAACTACAAATCACATGTCAAAAATTAATTCAACCTTCAATATTCTAATTAAAATAAAAAACATCTGCAACACATAAAAAATTTAAACAAAATTCGAAGTTTTTAACTTTTAAGTGTTGACTGAGAAAAATGAGTTCAATTGCTGCCATCAAAATACTTATGGCCAGAGGACACAAATTGAGATGTCATCACTAATCGACTGACTTTTCAGTAGTGTTGGAATTTACACAAGAAAATTTTGAATAGCAATTTTATTTTACTTGTGGAATATTTATCATCTTATAAAATAATAGCTATTTAAACTCGCTAATAAGAACTTGGAATCTCTAAATAAAAATTCAGCCAGAGAAGGAATGCTACAGTGTTGCCGCATCTGGATATTTTTTTATTGGGGGATTCCAAATTCTCATGTGTATGTTTAAGTTTAAGAAGTAATTAATCATAAGTTAATCAGTATGTTCAGTGTTTTATACGATGATTGATATTCCACAAATAAAATAAAAGTAAATTGTTATTCAAAATTTTCTAGTGTGAATTCCAACATAATTGAGAAGTAAGTCAATTAGTGAATACCTCACAATTTGTGTCCTCTGGCCTTGAGCATTTCGATGGTAGCGGTTTAACAGTTTTATCTGTTGATTTCTAATTTCTGAAAGTATCAAACCAGAGGCAAAAAACATTTGTTCGATTGAAGCAGATAAATCTATTGCAGTAAAAAGCTAGTTGATCATTAATTCTCTTTTTAGTATGAGCTTTTTTGATAACTGTAACAAAAATACCTTCCACCATTCTAAAGGGCTGAGATCAATTATATTAAATTAAATAAATAAATCAATTGCTGATTCAGATTTTGCTCAAATCCTTATATAGCAGGCTTCACCAAAGTACAGCACATAAAGTCATACAATTTTATTTTACCTCAACTTGCAAAAGTTTTTCTAAATACTAATGAGTAAATATTCAAATATTTAGTATATTTCTCTTTAGATTTCTTTACCGTTGCAAGATTATTTTATAATTTGATTCAAATGAAATTTGAAAGCATTTTTTTTCTAAACTTTACATTTATTTTACTTTTTTACTAAGCTTAAGCTTTATCTTTCTGAAAGTTGTTTGATTATATATGGTATATAAAACTAAATTATATTAAGGCACATTATTATGTTTGTTTCATCTGAAATTTATTAAAAAATAACATAAAAGAAAAACTGATTTAAATCAATGATTTTTTTTAAAAAATCAGTTGATTTAAATCGTGATTTAAATCATGATTAAAATCAAGCCGATTTAAATCAACGAACCCTGTTGTCAACATAAAATATTCTCCTCATTATAGAGATAAAAGTTAGGTGGAAACTCTCCATCTATTATTCATTGTTATATAAATCAAAATTAGAAAAATATTGTTTACTTGTGTTATTTTAAAATGGGTGTAAAGTTGCTTGTGTTTGGAAAATTATGATATAAATGAAAAATGATAACATATAATCTTTTGAAAATACTATATTTACAATTATTTGCTACAATTCTTTTACAACAATCTGATTCCAGTATTGCGCTGAGCATTAATATTTCGAGACTGTTGGAGTTTCTTTTCCCTTTTGAAAGCTAGCTTATTTTCTTTTTTCAACATTCGGCTTTCCTAGTAAGGAAGAGAATTTAAAAGTGAATTGTTAAAAACTATGCTTCAATATTTGAATTGAATTTAATTAAAAATATTAGCAAACATATAAAGTTTATAAAACATATAAAGATAATAAAATTCAAGCAAAATTTTAAGAAAATCGGATTATTCATGAGAAAAATATGAGGTATCAATAAACAAGAAAAAACAGGTGTGAAGGTATACAGCTAAGATGCCTCAGAAGCAGAAAAGAAGAAAATAACTTCAAATGATTGTTAATGAATGTTTCTTAACTTAAGACTTGCTGCAATTTACTAACACAGTTGTACAAAACTATTCTCAGATGATATTATTTATTTACAAATTCCACATCAATTAAAATAACTGGTAACGTCTATTACTAACAAAGGAGAATATTTAAAAAATAAATTCCAAGAACAACATAAATACCCCCAGATAACTTAACACTGAGCAAGCACACTTCGAAAGAAGGTTGCAAATATAAAATTGCAACAGTGCATTTTTTAGATAGCTAAGGTTAATGTCATTTTTTCAGTTTTTTAATGTGGATTAGAGACGGACATTATTTGGATTTTTTTATTGCGATTGTATTGGGATAAATAACAATGTTATTTTATAGTGTATTATTTAGTAATAGATTTATGGAAAACCCTTGTTGAATTTGGAACACACTACTCGCAAAGTATGTAGAAAAGAAAAAGCTGAAATACCTATTGAATTATAATAAAAATTAAATTTCCAAAATTTGTTTTCAATATTAATATAAAAAGAGCTTAAATAATGTGTTTTCAAATAAAAAAGCAGCCCTATTTTAAATGTTTATCAACACTTATTATAATGCACCAGAAGCTAATTTTAAAAGAATAATTAACAACTGCTGACAGTCAAAAATCTTTCTTTCATATATGTAATAATAGCCTTTAATGGCTAGAAAGTATCATTTATTGCAGAAAAATGAGTGCAACATAGTAACTGTGAAGCACTATCCATACAATGAGAATACAATTCACTAGCCATAACAAACACTTGGCCACTTGCTAGAAAAGCTATTTTGGGCCATGTGGCATTTTCTTTGAATGTTTAAAAGGGATCAGAGGATGGGTATTATTTTGATTTCTTTGTATTTGTTATTGAATAGCAGCAATTTCTTTGACTTTGGATGTTTAAAAAGGATATTGCTCATGGATTTTGTCTTTTTTTCCCCCTTTTTTATATTATGTCAGTTACTATTTTTTGGGAGAAAGGGGAATGTGCTTCTATTATTACTATAATTTATTTATTTTTTTAGGTTTCTCAATACTGTGTTCATTGAAAAAAAAGAACTAGGAACATTTTTATTTCTACGATTTTGTTTCATTGTAAATGAAAGAAAAAAAAATAGCATTGCATTATTTGTGTAAACATTTAATTTTAATACAGCTGTAACTTATTTGAAAAATATAATAAAAATCTGTTTGGATAAATAAAATTAAAATAACTGGTAACGTCTATTACTAACAAAGGAGAACATTTAAAAAATAAATTCCAAGAACAACATAAATACCCCCAGATAATTTAACACTGAGCAAGCACACTTCGAAAGAAGGTTGCAAATATAAAATTGCAACAGTGCATTTTTTAGATAGCTGAGGTTAATGTCATTTTTTCAGTTTTTTTTTTTTTTTTTTTTTTTTTTTTTTTTTTTTTTTTTTTTTTAATGTGGATTAGAGATGGACATTATTTTAATCTGCTATGAATTTAATCTGCTTTAGATTAAAAGTGTATAAATTAGGGATGGGACGAATAGTGATTTGGCCGAATAGCCGAATACCGAATATTCGGCCAAATTTTAGGCCGAATACCGAATATTCGGCCGGCCGAATAGTAAAAGTTTTTTTTCCAATAAAGAAAATAAATTTTGATTACATATAATTTAAAAAATAAGAGCTCATTAATAATTATTACTCTTAAATGTGCTTTTAAATGTATTTTTGAATTTAAAACACTTATTTTAACACAAAAAAATTAGGAAATTGCACTATATTCTTTTTATCTTAATGTAAATCAAATTGATTTTCAGTAAGTCAGAATGGTAAGATATTTCCATTAAAATATGAAGAATGTACTTCACTTTTACTATCAAATGATACTTTTATCCTTTCTTCTATCCAAAATTAATAATATTCTTAATCTCTATCTCTCGGAACTCACAAGGAGATATTTTCTGAAATAACGAAGTAAATTTAATCATTTAGAGTTTGTATCCCTAATAATAAGCAAATTCGTAAGAATGAGATTGCTCTGAAATCAGTTGCCAAGCTTTACATTACAAATTCCGTTATAGCTAAAGGTTATGCTTAAAGTAGAATGCATATGGTAACAAAATCTTTGATTTTTGAATTGGCACGTACTATATTCAACATCAATATTCCACTTATTCAACAAGCATTAAAAGGATAAACAGAAATTGACAACAACATGAATGAAGAAATATGTAAATTAAAAATATAGACATAGTAATGTTGCATATTTAAGTCAGTAATTATGCAAATTATTTAAAAGTGAAAACTATAGAATAAAAAAATTATTTTGTTCAGCATTTAGAATTTATGTGTAGATACTTATTAAATCATCTTCATAAAGCAAGTTGTGTCATCTAATGCATATCTAGTTTGCCACCAGTTTTGTCTTCAGATGTACCGTTATATTTGGAATAGTGATATTTGATATCTAATTTTGAAAATGAATCTTCGTTAATACACACTGTGAATGAATTCTTTTATTTCTTACTTTACAGAAAATAAGTTACAAATTTCATAAGAACTTTTTTTAGTTGTGCATGGAATTTGCAGACATTGATAAATATTCATGTGTTAGAATAAGGCAGTTTTTTTTTTTTTTTTTTTTTTTTTTTTTTTTTTTCTATAAGTGTTTTTGTATCTTGAATTGTAATATATCATTCTCTAATGAAGTACATTAAATCTCCAACTTGGGCAGCATTTTCTAAAATATCACTAACTTTTATAGGAAATACAGAAAGGCTGTGTATTTTTTAGCAATCGAGTAACTGTATATTTTGTAAGTAAGAATGAGAATGACTTCATGAATGAAGTAGCAATTTGGATTAGAGAAAAAAAATGCAAGAAATGAAATTCTTTAAATCTTAAATTTATTTGCCAAAATATCTTTCACTATTCGGCGAGATTTTAGCAATATTCGGCCAGATATCTCTAAATATTCGGCTACAGGTATTCGGCCGAAGTATTCGGTCAACAAGCCTTCAATATTCGGCCAACCGAATATTCGGCAAAAGGGCCGAATAGGCCGAATACCGAATAGTGGCCGAATATTCATCCCATCCCTAGTATAAATAACATTTTTCAGGTTCTGTTGGATTATCTTTGGATAGGCATTGATAAATATTAAGTCTGAGATCAAATTTCTTTTCTTCTTTCTTTCTTTTAGTGCAAATCATGATATTAATTTCTAAACCGTCAGTTGCAAACATAGAAGAACATGTTTTTAGCACTGCATTGCTAAATTGCATTCGATTAAAAATGTATAAACAATATTTACATAATCTTGTGGTGTTTGCTATGCACATGTGTTGATACATATAGCAGCTGTGAGATTGAAAACAAACTTTTATATTATTATTATTTTTTTACAAATCATGTTAAATTTGTGTTTATTTTTACACACACAGTTTTTTCTTATTGTTTACCAAAAGCTAATTTTTAAACCGTTTGTTTAGTGTTATAGTTTCAATTGCAAAAATGTTTTAGATTTTGTTATGCATCATTTAAAATCCCAACTTATATTAAAATAGATGCTTTTTAAATAGTTAAGAAATATTTTTTAGAATGTCTGGATCCTGTAAGTTTTTTTATGTTCTAATCAGTAAAACAGTAAAAAGTTATTCTTTTATAGCTAAAATTTAATGAGTTATGATACTAGAATTTTATGAATTTTTTACGTCTTGGTCACCACAAACAGAAAATATTTTTAGTGCCAGAAAAGCTGAAAATGCACGAAATTAAGAGTATCATAACTAGGTAAATTTGTCCTGTAAAAATTAAGTTTTCAATTAAAAACTGATTTTAATGGTGTGGATTCATCTGAACAAAAAACAATATCTATACTTGCATTCCAAAATTATTTCAAACATTTTAAAGGCCTTCTAATTAAAAAATCTGTTTATAGCATACAATTAGTTATACGTTACAAACAGGGTTAGAAATTAGGAATTGAAAGTAAGGTGTCAAATGACACCTACATTTTTTTTTTTTTTTTATTCTAAGGTGCTAAACTGCATTTCATATTTGCAATTTTATGTTATATCATATTTTCTTATTTCTTTTTGCAACCATACTGACAATAATATTGTTTCTATTTTTATGCGTTAAGGGCAGGGGGTGGGAGTTGTGTATATTAAATACTTTATCTCTGTCTTAATCACTAAAACAAAATAAAAGCTGGCTTTCCATAAAACTGCAAAACCTGATTAAACTACATTATATGGATTCTAGAAAAATGTTTAGCTAATTCTTTTTATAAAGCTGATATGATTACAAAACTGATCATCAAGCAGTTATGTCCATGGAAGTAAAAAATTGAACTTTCAGATACATCTAAAAATAAGAAAAAAAAAAAAAAAAAAAAAAAAAAATCCTGCAACTAAAAGTATTTTAGAAAAAAAAAAAAAAAATAAATGAAACTTTGGATACCAATTGTGTAACATGTAAAAATATTAAAAAATTCTACATAAATATTTTTTTTTCTTTCTTTGGAAATGGAGAAAACACTAAAATTTTAAAACAGTCTTGATACTGTATCTTATATTAGGAATAGATATGGAAAGATAAAAATTGCATAATCTTACAAAATCTACTTTGAAAAATTAAAATCATGATATTTAGTTTTTAAAATCAGTTCATAAAAGGTATTAATCCACACTGCATTGAATTGAAATCTCAATTTTAAACCATACTTTTGGACAAGGTGTGCAGAAATTTTAGGCATTTGGTTGTAAGATCAGTCAGTCATTGGTTAAAGTGAATGCATCTTAGAGGTGATTGACAGGTGCATGAGTGTCTTAAACACATGCTAGTAATCTTTTGTGGAAAACAGGTGCTCTTCAAGTGCATGAAGTGGGAGAAAAACTTACTCTAAAGTAGGAATAAGAGCATTTGTTAAGCAAAAAATTAAAGTGTAAAAAAACTAGAAATCAAATTTGATGACTAGGTATAATTTTGTGTTCGTCAAATGCAATAATTTAGTTGCATTTGGTGATTAACGACCGCTAATTTCTAACACTGGTTACAAAATTAACAGGTTGTTGGAATCTGTTACTTGTGCAAGTGTGTAACAATGCAACCTGTTAACCAAAAGTAGCCACTTCTCAACTCTAATGTGAATACTTTCATTTATGAAACCAGTTCTAAAACTAAAAGTATCCTCATTGGAAAAAAAAAAGAAAAAAGCAAACTTTAAAAAGTAAAACAAGATCTGTAGCAGTTTAAATGCTTTTGTTTCCTTTTTTTATCTCCCCCCCCCCCAAAAAAAAAAAAGAATGTTGTGTGCTAAAATAGTTACCATAATTGTCTGATACTAAAAAATAAGCTGATTTTAATTGCAAGTTGAAATCCTGCCTTCATATGTTTTTTTTTTTTTTTTTTTTTTTTTTTTCTAAAACAATACCAGTTAAACAGTTCACATGGAAAAAATATGACTGAGTTTTTTTAAGCTAATGAAAACAGTTTACCCTTTTAGCTTCTTTGAACAGTTGTTTTCGTTCTCTTTTCTCTTCTGGTGTTTCTCCTTTCACTCTGATGTTAAATGAAGTAGTGGCAACTGATACATTATCATCTGATTCACTATCGCTGTTTTTTTCCTCTTCTAATTGTTTAAGTTTAGACTTAGTTAATCTCCTCTTTAATGGGTTATCAGGAACCTGGATTTTTTTTACCTAAAAATAAGCAATAAAAATCAAGCTCAGTATTACTTTACTAAAAAACTGCCTGATAACTTAATTTTACAAAAAATAATAATTAAAAATTTGAATGAAAGGTATCACAATAATTATCACGAAAGAAAAAAAAAATAATTACCACTTTATTATACATAACAATTTATCTAAAATTTTAGCATAGATTCATTTAAAGAAAATACCCTACTAACAGATTTTAAAGTACAAGAGTAGCCAATATTAATGAAAACTTCTAAATTTTGATTTATAGGTGGATTTGTAATGATATAAATATGTAGCTCCTATAGTCTAAGAAGAAGGAAAAGAAGAATAAAATGCATGAATTAATTGTTTTAATAATTATTATTTTTTTAAAATAAATGTGCAAGATACAAATTTAATTATAAATACTGCTTATTTGAGTGTAGAAGATAACAAATGTCACTATTGATTGCATTTCTTTTTAAAAGGGGCAAGACAAATTTATTAAAATAGACATTTTTACTGAAAAAAAAGCAGTATTTTTTAAAAATAATTTGCACTTGAATAAAGCAGTACTTTTGTTCAATGAATGGGTGCTTTCAGGAGTCACATTCACTCAAAAAATTAGAGCAGTCAAAAATGGATTTCATAGCAGTAAAAAGAACAAAATTTTAGAGCAGAAAAAATCTGTTTTTTGGAACAGAAAAATCTACTTTCGGCATAAACTTATTTTTGTTGTACCACTTTGACAAATTTTACGTTTTTTTTTTTTTTTTTTTTGCAATCCTTTGACAAAAGATGTCTTTTTTTTTATGAAAGTTGTTATTTTTGTTGTACTTTTTTGAGGAAAATTGCTGTTTTTTTCACTTTCTTTTGACGAAAATTGGCGTTTTTTGTGATCTTTTGACAAAATTTGTCTATTTTTTTGCGATTTTTTGAAGAAAATGCTATTTTTTATTATATTTTGATGAAAATTGCCTTTTTTTCGCTATCTTTTGATAAAAATTACCTTTTGATGAAAATGACCTTTTTTTTTTTGGCTATCTTTGACGAAAATTGCCTGTCTTTTGTTATCTTTTGATGAAAATTACCATTTTATTGCAATCTTTTGATGAAATCTCTCTTTTTCTTGTGATTTTTTTTAACAAAATTTTCTGGCTTTCCACTATTTTTTGACGAATTTCGTCCCCCCTCCCCTGCGGTTATGTTATAAAAATTGCATTTTTTGTGAAATTTTGGCAAAATTTCATTTTTTTTTTCTTTTTGCAGTATTTTGATGACAATTCAGTTTCTTCCCGGGATCTTTTGATGAAATTCAGGCTTTTCCTGCCATATTTTGACAAAATTTTACGTCTCACAGGACGCATAAGAGTTTTTTTTTTTTTTTTTTTTTTTTTGCATCTCATCTCTGATTTTTCACATAATTTACACTCTATAGTGCGTCTTTGGCATCGCTGATGTATATATTCCTTTGCACTGAAATGCATATTTATTTTTGAAAAATTTTCTGGACTTCGATTTTAAAAATCAGGCTCAAATTCAATCTGACTCAAAGTGAGAAAAAAGAATGGAGACAATGTAAGTTGTAGATTGGGTCAGGTATGAATAAAACACTTAACCTGATACAAGATTCTAACATAAGCAATTTAAAAGCCTTTAAATGATTTTATCAATTTTAGTTAGGATAAGCAATAAGCAATAGAAAACAATTGATAACATAGAAAAATTAATGAATTTGTATTCTTACCCTTTCTTCTCTAATAACTGTTGGATGATTATACTTATTAGAATATGTACCTAGAAAATAAATAAGCAAATTAATAAATGAAAACAAAATAAATAATGAATGTGTATCAGAAACCAAATAAATAAAGAGCTCTTTAATATAGAGAACATTATTCATTACTGATATATTAATAATACAAAGAAAAATATGATTTTAAATATAAAATATTTAAGGAACTCAGAAAATTTTGCTTCCATTTTTGATATTTTCTTTGAATAATTTTTTTATGCAATTAAAAAAAATATTTTCTAAAATTTAATTTTTACGCAAAAATTAATTAAAAAAAATTACATGTAATGCTTACTAATTAAATATCAAACAATTAACAAAAAGGACATTTTAAAAAACACCACTTATAAAGAATGTAAAATTAAGAGCTTGAATTTAGGTTCATATGTCCACAATTAAAATTACATAAAATTTACATGATATCAATTTGAGAAATATACAAATGTTATATGGTTTAATAAAACAATTTTTTGATATAAATGTCTAAGAAGAATGTCATTTGAATCATTTGAATTAAATTAAGAGGTAAATATATATTAAAAAAAAAGGAATAACAACAATAATAATAAGCTAGCAAAATTATAGACTTACTTAATATAGATTCACAATCAAACTCAATAGTTTTTTTAGTTACAACTTCAACAATTTTCTCATCACCACTATCATCTGCATAATTTAGTATTTTCTGTTTGATTTCATCATCACACTGACCCAAGACAAGCTCTTCTCTGAATAAAAACCAAATTGAAAGAGCATGAATAATAATATACTCTTTAATAAAACTCAAAATTTCGTTTAATTATTAAACAAAGCACAATCACAGAAGTTATATATATGTCTTTTTCGGGTTAATACAATAACAACCTGAGTACATTCACATTGATTGATATGCCTGATACAGCACAAAGCAGCAAATTCACCTATAAATCAACAATTGTGTTTTGGTATGATTCTAATTTTATGCCCAGGAAGGTTGAATGTATTCCTTTTTCTTATACCACTGAAAATCCTATACTATAGTCAATTTTAATCTGCAAATCACGTCTTTCTTTTTTCATTGGATATATATATAACATTATTAGATATTTAAAAAATATATAAAATATCATTAATGATAAGGAAAAAATGAATTTTTTATATTCAGAATGAAAAGATATCAAAATATCTTCAAATAAATTTGCATCATTCATAATTATATGTGTTTATGATATGCTCATATATATTTATGTATATATACAGTAAATTTCTACTAATCTGTAACTCTCTAAAATATGCACATATTTTACAGATGTAAAAAATGAAACATTGTTCAGATATAGAGACAAAATTTGTTTTTTTTTTTTTTTTTATATCAATTCTATATAAATTTTAGTTTGTAATTTATATTAATATTACTGAATTTATATTTTTTCATAAAGGAAGAATATATTTATTTTTGAAAAAATTCAAGATACTGCAGATATCACTGAAAATTAAAAACTTCTTACCAAATATATTTATGTATTAATCAAGCATTTTTGTTTTTTAAGTCTGATTAAATCTGAAATATAACTTCATTATTTTATGATTTTGATGTGAAATATTAATGTATCTTTATGAGGCATGTTTCATTTAGCAATTTAGAAAAATACATTTCATCTTTAAAATGTATATTTAATCATACATTTTTTATTATTAAATAGAATTTTGCTTTTAATATTTTAATCATTTGAAAAATTATCTAAAGTTTTACTATTTTAGTTTATTACTTATTTTAATATTTAATTATATTGTAAGCATTCATTATAGTTTTGATTGCATTATTAATTAAATTCAAATTACTGTTTAAAAAAATGTAAACAAAGCAATGACCAGAAATCTGTAAAATTCTAAAATCAGCACAACTTCTGATCCCAAGCTGTGCAGATTTGAGGGAATTTACTGTATATATATACATACATACAAATTGGCTGTATCATTCAACTTTTTTTTTCCCTTTTTTTGGGGAAAAATTTAAATGGACAAACTATGTTTTTTGTTTTTTTAAAATCCATTTCAATCGATATATTTTTTTAATTTAAGTGTTGTTAATCTTTGGATTTTTTTGTGTCAATTAGATTTTTATTCCCTCCCTCTTACACACCAAGAACAGATTCATTATATTTTATAAAGCGCATGAATATACTTATTTTACATAAGGGTTCAAAAAAAAATTTAGAATATTGATTTTTTAACTAAGTTTTTTTTTTGAGGGGAAAGGGGGTGGGGGGATTTAAATGGACAGACTATTTTTATCACCACTTTGGCGAAAACTTATTTTTGCTGGGACAGTTTTATCCAGGTTTTTTCCACCTATGGCAAAAACTTACCTACCCTGATTTTTTTAGTGATAAATTAAACAACTTGAGCAACAAGCAATGTATTTATTTAATACAATATACAAATTGAAATCTCTCATTGTTTAAGTTTAAATTCACTGAATGCCATTTATGCACATTATAAAAATTCATTAACAAACAATTTTCAATTACATTAAAAATCATTTGCCTTTGACGAAGAAAAGTACTGCTCACTAAATCCCTTTATGCATTTGCTTTTCCACGCCAAATATTCAAAAATATTTAATTTTTTCTCAGACTTTCTAGTGTAATTCTGCTGCTAAATTTGACTCATCCTTTATTATGTGAATAGTTTAATTAGTTTTTTTTTTTTTTTTTTTTTTTTTTTTTTCAAAATATTCCAAGTACGCCCAGTATGGAGACCTTCCTTGTAAGTATGTGGAGCATAGTGATCACAAAAGAAATTTTGCATTTCAGTGACATGTTTCGCAATTGTTTGTGGAGATATATCTTCATTTAAAAGATTTAACCAATGACCAGAGTATCCATATGTTATAAGTTAATCAGTATCTCTTAGTTCTTGCCTCATGTAATTGAAATAAAATCTTTAAAACCTTTTTTTTAATATTAATTTTTGCCAGTAGCAAAAATTATGGCAAAAAGTATTTTTGCCAGGACGGTTTTTTCCACTTCGGCAAAAACTTGCCAACCCTGGCAGTGATATAAAATAATACTCACTCTTCAACATGTTCCACATCATCTAATAAATGTGTGACCCTTTTTGAAGAAGTTGATAAGAAACCACAAATATCTTCATCATCTAATGGACCTATCTGGTCATCATCATATTCTTTGAGAACCTAAGTAACAGAATAAGGATCCAGTGAAATATTATTTCTGATGTGCATTACATATTAATTGAATGATTTTCAAAACTACAGAAACCAAGTTTGCTATACTGTGATAAAATAAATAAATATCTATATATATGACCATTATATAACACTACAAATCAACATCTACAACGAATATAAATAACGCAATATAACAAACTTAAACATAACAAGATAAAAATGGAATTAGCAATATTGAAACAATTACAAATAAAATTGGAGTGGTACATGGATCATTTTCAAGGGCAATGCCATGCAGTCATAAGAAATTATGATTGATTTCTGAGATAGAAATCAGGAAAATGTCTTAATGCATAATTTTCTACCATTGCCGATTAATCATAACCAAAAAATATAGAAGTCAATAAACCAGGACATGCAAAACCACATATAAACTGAATCATAGAATGAAATTAATGAGCATAAAATGTTTATATACATATACCTAGAATAGTAAAAGAAAAATATGTGTCTGACTACAAAATTAACTGCCCTACATCCCTTTCTAAATTTATCTTGCCTTACATTGTTAGTTTAAAATAATAAAAACAATTTCACTAAATCAATTCTAAATTTATCTTGCCATACATTATTAATTTAAAATAATAATAATATAGCTGATATGAAAATTAATATCTATTAATCAATAAAAACTAGTCAATACCAGATTTCTAGAGTGAAACTAATTTTCATACTATTAAAATCATCTAACAAACATTTTATATTTTACATAAATGATAAAAAAAGTTAATTTTATAAACTGCCTTAAAATTTTAAAAAAGAAAAGAAAACAGG